>JAAGKR010000847.1:0-158927 GCA_011419295.1 Clarias macrocephalus | reverse complement strand
TCTTGTCCTGCACAGACTAAACTCAACCCCCCCAAACCATCAGCTTTGGGATGAACTGGAACCTCCTCGAAATAAGAACATCAGTACCTGAGCTCATTAATGCTCTTGTAGAGTGTGTGAATGAACACCAATCCCCATGGCCATGGTCCAACATCTAGTCGAAAGTGTTACCAGCCCATGGCAAGCCAAACCATTATCACTGCAGACCAGACTGAGGTCTAAAAACTATTACCCTCTGATGATCCTAGTCCAGACCAGACTTAGATCTAGAATAGATCTAGTTTAATTAAATGAGACTAGTCCAGACCAAAACAATTTAGTCCAGATTACAGTAAAGCTCAAAAGAACAAAAGCCAGGTTACCTCGCAGAATTCCGTGATGATACAGAAAGCGTCTCTCTCCAGGAAGCTGGTGTAGAACCTGAGGATGGCTGGGTGATGGAGCTGTGAGAGGAGCTGAGCTTCCTGTGTGGCCTTCACCGTCTCGTCTGGCTTCAGATCCCCCACCGGGATCTCCTTCAGAACTTTACTGCACCACAAAGCATACACATTTATCGTAGACTGGAAATTCTATTCCGTCCCTGGAGATTCTCCTTACAGTCACTAACACCACCTCAGAGCAAAGATTGAAATGTTGACCCGAGCAGAATATATAAAGGTTAACGATAAGTGTTTCCTGAAGTCTCTTTCACACTCTGGCCCTGTTCTGACTTTCTCCAGTTCCTCTGCGGGATGCTGAGATGCTCGGCCCTGACCTTTAAGAGTCTGACATTTACCGCTTCATTTCATAAAGTGAAATTAAGAAGAATTTTCCACCTAATTAATCTCAATAGGAATGCATTAACGAGTGAAGAAAGTAAAATTAATGGAAGAGGCTTTTAGCTGTTAGAGGTTTGACGTGTTAAAGTACTGCTGATTACTCGCAGTGTTATGTGACCGAACGGTTTAGTAGGTAATTAATTAAAAAACATTAGTATGTACAAAAATAGAAGGTCAAAGAGGTAAAGAGGTGGGGATAGTAAAAATTGTATTTATTTGGTTGTTTATTACAAATTAATTCATAAAAAAATCCAATTACAATCACATCCAACCGCAACGCTTGTCATCATTTGTAGAAATTTCTCCTGAGACGATGTTGATAAAATTCCAAACTAGTTACGGTATGTACTTGAAAGGCCTCTTCCAGTCTAGCCTGCAGATGTAAAAGCTCCGCAACTCTGAGATAATTAAAACAAGACGACATACAGAGTGAAAGGTAGTGAAGGAAAGCATTTAGTCTTGGTTTCATTAATGAGTGAAAGCTAACCTGAAGAGAAAGCTAACCTAGCATGCAAAAGCTATGCTAGTCATGCAAAAGCTATGCTAGTCATGCAAAAGCTATGCTAGTCAAGCAAAAGCTATGCTAGTCATGCAAAAGCTATGCTAGTCAAGCAAAAGCTATGCTAGTCAAGCAAAAGCTATGCTAGTCATGCAAAAGCTATGCTAGTGAGAAGTTAAAGACTAATCTAGCAGGCAAAAGGCAACTTGGTGGGAGAAATCTAACCTACAGTAGCAAAGGAAAACGTACAAAAGAAAAATGTCTTGTTCTATTGGGAGACGTTTATTATTCTCTAGGATTTAGGAAGTTATTTCTTGAAATAAACAGAATTATGTGCCAATAGAACAAGACATTTTAGCTTTTATTTTATTTTAGTAACATTTGACTATTAATGTTTATTGTAGATTTATTCTAAGAAATCAGACATGAACTTGGCTACAGTTTTTAATATTTCACTTGATAAGAGAAACGTAACCTAACATGTGAAAGTTAATCTAGTCAGTGAAAATCTTCTTCCTTCTCTGTTTTTACTTAATAATTAGACCTGATTTAAACTAAACACATGCTGTAGATTGCAAATGTTAAGATGATAAGTACGTTAAAGCTAACCTAGCATAGAAGCGAACTTTTCTCCGTTTTCTCATTTGTGAGATGAAGCATTTTGTTATCCAACACAAGTTTGTGTTATTTACTCGTTTTGAGGTAAACAGGGTTAAATTAAGGTTAAGTGACTGGTTTCATGTTTGAAGAGTCTGTAGGCTCTTTGAGTTTGAGTAGCGAGTGATAACAGTATCATGAAATGATTAACATTTTACTTTTGTTAACTGAAATATCAGCCGAGGCTGACCAGACACGACCGGAATGTTACTTCATATTTCAGTGTTGTATTATATAGTTCTTCACTTCCTGTTTGTGAAGTCGCCCTTTCCTGTGCACGGCCGAGCTGATGTGCCATTTAGCAAAGGTCATCTCGCTCTTCCTGGTCTATTCACGCTTTTCTCTCTTCAGCCCGTCGTTCCCCCTTTTTACCTCGCTGGAGTTTCATGCTGTAGTTAAGCGAGTCCGATTTAAGCTTGTTTTCCCCTTCAAGTGTTCGGAGAGGTGCATTTATTAGACGAGAATTGGCTTTGGGAATCCGGAAGCAGGCGTTTTATTCTTCTGAACCATTTTTCTTCTGTTGCTCTGAGCTCTGTTTCAGCCTCTGGATGAACAGAATCAGTCTTCTGCATTTAAAATGAGATCAAAGCTTAACGAAATCATGAAGATCATTTATCTGCGCTGAATAAAGCAGCACTGCAGGTGGTGCAGAGGAGGAAAAAAACAGCCAAATAAGGGAGATTATTTTTCCTGTTGTTGTCTTCAGGAGTGAGATACACGGCGCTTTATTCCCTATTAGTCAAACTTTCTTCATTCTTACATTCGACTAAATACAGTAAAGGAATCAAACACACAGTGATGTGATGAAGCCGAGGTTTTGTTACTTGCATGTTGCCAAGTGTTTTATTCCTCAATGAATATAACTAATCTACCTTGTACAGTATAAAGTAGTACAGTCTATTACTTTTTTTTATACGCTACTGTACAGTATATCTCTTCAAGTTAATAAGACAAAAGTTGCAGCAGCTCATATTACAAAGAAACCGCGAAAGCAGCGAAACTCCTGTTTACTGTTGCACAGCCCTGACACCGGAGACTCCCACAAACCTTACAAAAACATATTCTTCTAAAATAAAAAACACCATCCGAACAATTACACGGTTCATGTGGAGCATCTGCCAAAGAGCGGAACGAGCTGTTACCATGGAAACAATAACCTACAGTATTACAACAGGCAAATGAATAAGAAAAAAGCTTGTCATGTTACTGAGAAGAATAAAACAACAATGTTACATTTTGAGAAATTATATACTGTTTTTGATGTTGTGATTCTTTCTTTCTTTCTTTCTTTCTTTCTTTCTTTCTTTCTTTCTTTCTTTCTTTCATCACAGCTAATGCTCACCTTTAAATACTGTTATTGTGTATTTGCTGTAAAGAAAACTTTGCCAAACTGTGGTTAATTACCAGAAGTGCAACTTAAAGCCTGAAACACATTTTGTTTATCTTCCAGTCCAGCAAATTAGCAAAAACACTTTTGTACTTGTTTGTACATTTTTAATAATTCTAAAAAAAAAAAAAAAAATCCACTCCAGCTGCAAACTCACTCATCATCTATACCACTTTATCCTGTACTCAGGGTCGCGGGGGCGGAGCCTATCCCAGGAGACTTAGGGCCCGAGGCGCGGCACACACACATATACACACTCTCACACATACAGTACACACAATCACACACACACTCATTCAGACACTACGGATAATTTGGGAACGCCAACCAGCCCGGAGGAAACCCACCAAGCACGAGGAGAACATGCAAACTCACTCATGCACACAGAGACGGGAATCGAACCCGGACCCTGGCGGTGCAAGGCGACAGTGCTGACCGCTACACCACCGCGCCACCTAGCTGCAAACTCATCTCTCCAAAAATTGCTATAATTATACTGACGGAATAATTTACCAACAATCATATAACAATTTCAGATTTTTTAAATATTATTATTATTTACATAAATTACTTCCTGTACTGTATAACCTCACACTCGTCCTAGACACGAGCTATTCTTCCTCTCTCCGTCGTCTCCGCTGTTCATCAGACGTTACCTTGCCCTGAATGACAAACGGCCCTGAACCCATTTTCAATCTCAAACCAGTTTAATGGAGTTCATCTTCTCAAATTTGGGCCAAGGATGGAGGGAAGCTCACCAAGACAAAACAACAACAAAAACACTTACATGCCGTGTTCGCTCCTCATGTGCCCCTCATTAGGGCACTACTATCTCTTTTTAATTAGCTTGTATGGCCTGACCATTAAAAATAATAATTGTTTCTAATTGGCTGGTATGTTGGCATCAGATCTAATTTAACCATGTAACCATGACGACAAGCAGAGGCTTCAGCCAATTTATGCCTTACTGATGCAATTACACTGTTTATTTTATTAAAATAAATTACAAAACATTTTTTGAAACTGGCAGTGTGTGTGTGTGTGTGTGTGTGTGTGTGTGTGTGTGTGTGTGTGTGTGTGTGTGCGTGTGTGTGGTGCTGTTACAGGAATATACTGTAAATGACAACAGTAAGGTGAAGCAAAAGTATGTTTACTACTAGAGACCTGATTATGTCCTTACAGCTGCGTCCTCTGAAGTGTTTTATTTCTCTTCTACCAAAGCAACTTGCCATCTGGTACAACTGATTTATTGTATGTTACGACTGACACGTCATCCTTATACTGTACGTGTTTATAATTAACAGTAAGTGGTTTACACTGTTAAACAATGCAGAGCTGCTAACAACACACGGATGAAGTGATGATTTACGTCTGACCTGCATTACAGGATTTATTAAAGCTATAATTACAATTATACATTTCACTTCGTTTCATTGGGCTTACGGTTATTTCTTGAACAGGTCTTTTTCCTGAAGAGAATGATTTTATAACACACATCTTTAGTGGAATAATACCCCAAGGATTTGGAGGCAATTTTTCATTTACAGTATGTTTTTTTTTTAATCAACACAGAAACATCGTCACTCAGATCCATTTCTAAACTACTGCAGATTCCAATATCAGTTCAAACTCCTGTACACACTGTAAGTACAAGCTATTGGACGGTTGGGCCAAGGTCTGGACTGTGCCTGTCTGCTAAGAAGGGACTGGTTTATACGGTCAGGAACAACCCAGGAACCACCAAGGCACAGGCCGGCCATGAACTGGGAGCTGTTCCAGTCACGCATGGGCTGAAAGGCTGCTGTCCAAGAACGAGGCTTCTGCTCCAAAATCCACACCTTCAAGCTCCACGTAAGTTTGCAGCTGAACACATGGACAAGAAAAGCCATCCGGAAAATATGTGTGACCGGGGGAGTACAGGTGAGGCGTTCGACCCCAGCAGTATGGTCCTGTGGAAGCTGATAAGAAACGTGTTTCTGCCGCCTGTGGAACTGATGCACTGCACAAGAATCACATAGAATCATGAAGAAGCAGGAGAACCTGAGATCACAAGAACGTGTCCACAAAATACATAATAAAGACAGTAAGTGTGGCATAAATAAGTGTTCCAGCAGGACAGTGAACCCCAAAGACACATCAAAGCTGGTTGCAGAATGGATGAAGCAGGTTAACTTTAAACTTTATAAACTACCAAAACATTTTAAACGTGCTTAAAAGTCAATTTTGTTCCAGGAAAGCAACAGATTTAATTAAACAATAGCAACTCTGTCAGGATGAGGGAGACACTGAGTCTGCTGTGTAGGATTTTGACCCCGTGTTCATTTCCAAAAAAAAACTAAAACTTGTGCTCCAAATTCTTGTCTTTTTAAAAAAAATACATTTTATTATAGATGCATGTGGTAGAATCATTCTGCCCCAGAAAAAGACCAGTTCAAAGGAATAAGTTCAAAGACCAATTGACTAGATTTTTACTAGATGGATGGATAGATGGATATAGGATGTAATCACAATGTTTGGACCCGAGCAGGTCTGCTTTATTATGCCGAGCACCTACATATGAATACATTCAATAAAAAAATCAATTCCGTGAGCGAGGTTTCAAATATTTGAACGCAGTCGTGTCCCATTTCTCATCGGGTCTCAGGAGGCCAAGGGAAATTCGGTCTCGAATCCAGAAATAGCAGCGCGCACGAGCAAATAAGCGAGCGAGGGCAATAAATTCTGAACCACAGAGACTTGACAGCCTCGTTCGACCCTGGAGCTTCACCAACCCTTCACGAAGCAAGTCACAGTGTGTTTACTCCTAAACACCGGTACTGTACGATGCTCTACTAGTTTAGGGTTATGGCTGGAAACTTCATCCTCCTCGAAGCTAACAACACACACACACACACACACACACACACACACACACACACACACACACACACTGGTTTGTGATGTGGAGCAAAGCTCTAGAGGTCTGTGTTTAGCTTCTCGTAGCTGATAAACTCAGCTCTACTGTTACAAAGCGCCGACACTGCAGACTCCTTCCGAGTCATGTTACAGAAACACATTCCTCCATACGCAAAAGTCCAGCGTGTCGAAGATGAGTATCAAGCCGTTACTATAGAAACAATGATGTATCAGAACAATGACTAGCGTAACCCTGGGATTTGTAGCTCCACTACACTACTGTCTGTGCTGCCGTCACAGGAAACTCATCGCTTTAACACCTTAAACACCAAAAACTTACTAAACCAAAAGGCAGACGGTCTACTGTACACACTGGAGATATCACTGCAGATGTTTGTCTCTTACAGCTAGAGATGAGACGACTACTTTGTACGGTGATGAATGAAGCGGGTCAGAAAATCGGCCAGTTTGATTACGCTGAGGTTTTTACTGGAGGAAGCAGATGAACCATTAATGCAGCCCCAGATCTGTCACACAGCAGGGGGATGAAAGAGAGAGAAAGAAAGTATGAGAGAGGGGGAGGGGCACAAGAGAGAGAGAAGGAGAACAAGATCATGTGTTGGAGAGAGAGAGAGAGAGAGACGTTATGAGATTAAAAGCCATGATAACTCTAACATGGAGTTCGAGTCAGACGTGTCCTGCGTCCCACACCAGCAGGGGTCTCCACCACCTTCAGCTTCTCCATCCGCATCATTTCATCGGTTACTCGCTGGTTATGTGCTGCTTGCTCTCTGCACATCAAGTCTTTTCGTTTGTAGGCTTTAAAATCTACATGTCCTGTGTGTGTTCTGGAATAAAATTCACTCCAACCTCTTGTCTCGTACTCGTGCTACACGGCTACGCTAAGGCTACGTTCGCGTTATAAGCCTCATTGCTCAATTCAGATTTTTTTGGTCAAATCGTGACGGTTGACGTTCATAATTACAAGTGACTTTTATCTTAGTCTAATGTGACGCATCTGTCCTTCACGCACCGGTACGTCTTTGCTCGCTCCATCTGGGATAGAACGGGTCACAAGTTTGAGCCTAAAGTCGTAGCCCAATATACAGTAGCTAAGAAGGGGCTCAATCGGCTTATTGGGTTACTGATTGGAAGGTTGGGGGTTCGAGCCCCATTGAGCAAGAAGGACCCTGAAAATATTTTCACTGTGCTGGAAGTTACGCATGACAAATCATTGGATCTTATCTTAAGTTGTAAACTTCATCATTAAAGTCTGTAATTCCAATTACAAACAAACCATTAGGCAAAATACAGCATGTAGCATTACTAGTGGGCGGAGTCTATATACCAAAATGCTCCAAGGAAAAAAGGGTTTCTGCTCCAGTAATGATCTGGTGTTTTTTTTTTATTTTTACTTAAGACCAGAAGAAATTTGCCGCTGATGTTTTTTGGTTGACGCAGATCTCAGCTACGAAAAAGTTAACGAGCTTTGGTTGACTTATGGTTGCTCTGTAGTTTATTCATGTTCATCGTTTCTATGTAGCTATGCTCATTACATCCCCCCCCCCTACCCGTCATGTGCCTCCTGTTTCTCTCCACCACCATCCCTGGATTTCCCCTCGTACTGTAGGTTCCTCGTGAGATCTTGCCTGCTGGTGCCCAATCCATCTCCACTGCTGCTTGACAATCTCTTCTCCTTCTGAGATCAGGTTTCTCCTCTGTTTCTTCCACAGCTGCTCATCCCTGGTCGTGTCAGGCTGGAGGATGCTTCATGCTTCTCAAGCAGGAGTTGAAGAAGATCTGGACTCTGTAGGTGTTAGCACGGTGGTTCTCCATGCTGCACTGGCCTCAGGACCTTTGAGCTTGAGATGTTCTTCACCTGCAGGAAAGCTCTTACTTATCACATTGTATCTATTACATCAATAGTGTTTTTACTCCCAGCCAAAACTTTGACCGAATAAGACAGTATGTTTGTTTTGTTTGTTTTTGACTGAAGGTATTTATTCTAAAGTCACAAATAAGGAATAAAATCTCAGCGATTCCACGCAGACGCCTCTGTTCCGCTTTGATAAGGCGGTGTTTTAACATGCCTGCGCGTCCCACGAGGGGTTTCTCTCTGCTAAATTGCGCTTCTGTGTTCCTGCTGTTATTCACCAAAGTGCACGTCTACAACTCCAACATGAATCACAGCAGTCGCTCCGACACCGACGCGCGGAAGCTTTTAGAGGGGTTTTTTTCTGTAGTGGTAAATATGAAGATGGGCGGAGGTTCTGTGAGGTGAGATCTCAGCAGGATGTGTGTGGAGACAGCAGGTCACAGCCGCCATTTTCAGAGGAAGACTCGCTTACACAAATAGCTTAATGATAGACAAATAAAAAAAACACAATCTGTGTCCTGAATGTTTGAATTATATCAGTTATCCTTCGTCAGCGCACTTCAGTACAGACCCTGTGATTGGTCAGTGTCCATGTGATTGACAGCCGACAGACAGTTTGCCCCTCCCACTCTGGATCCATGGCCGCGTAACTAAACTAATGATCTCCTAATGATTCATGGGAAAAACTCTGCAGTGTCAAGAGTTTCAACAACACCTGGAGATGAAGTTTAGTCCTGATCCGTATCAGATCTCTGTACCGTACTGAAAGTGCTTAAGGGACAAACACACTCACCTGTCTCCGGCGTCCCTCTGCTTCCTGCGTCAGTCTCTAACTGTGAGAGACTGTGAGTGTAAGTCCGCTCACTACAGTCACTCAATCTAACTTTGCAATTAAACGCGCTGCCATAAGCAATCAGCGGAGCTTTTTACTGCAGCGCCGACAGCTAGTTATGGGAAGGAGGCTGAGAAATGAATCTCAACGTGGCGTGAATGTTCGGCGGCTCATCGATCTCCCGCCATTGTTGTGATAAAGGTTACGGTTTAAACACAGAAGCAAGAGGTTTTCTTTTCAAGGATGGCCAACTCATTTGCAGAGGAAGAGACCAGGAACACACACACACACACACACACACACACACACACACACAGCAGGAGGAAGTGCTGCTGATTTCGGAATTATAATCACTTTCCTTCGCGTTTTATCTTCATCATCGTCAGCTCGGCTCGTTACACAACACAGCGTTGTTTTGTCTGAAGCTACAATACAAAATCTTTTATGGGCAAAAAAAAAAGGGATAAAATCATCTTAAACTAATTAACCTTTTATACCCGACGTGTTTACCACCTGAATGTCTTACTCAGTTCTGCACAAACTCTCAAACACTTTTACAAAGACTTCAAGGTTTTTATAAATCACCCACATCAGCTCGGTAGCTCGTAATGAAACAATGGCTCTTTGTAGAAAGCAAACGCAACAGCACCACCAACAGGTTATAACAAAAACTCCACATAATGGTGTGAAAAAGCAAGACAAGACGTCTGGGGCTGATTTCTTTCTCACACTGACTGTAGATTCATTCAGCCAATCAGTGACGGTCATACGGGTGATCAAGAAAAGTGTGACACGCCCCCTCGATCTCAGCATGACAAGCGTTACGAACGATTGGGAATTATGAAACATCTCTGACTACAAAACTGGTTCTATTACAAAATTCACTTTTTCAGTCATGTTTGACTTTTCAGACCTGATGGAAGATGAGTTTTAGAACCGATTAGATTTCCAAACTAATGTGACCTGATGGAAGATGAGAGCCTCGATGGCTTGTTGTTCAGCTCTGCTGTTCTCTGGAGGGGCGTGGCTCAGCAGTTGCTCATTTACATGGACACCAAAATGGCGTGTTCGCAGGAGGAGTGAAACACAGGGGGTATGTGGGGCTTTAACACACACTTTAGTGGAGCTCTGAGACCCGAGTTAAAGAAATAGTCAGATACGGGACCTTTTAGTATTCGTCACAGGTCGTTCAGTATTTTAGTTTCCTTTATCAGGTCATGTCATGACAGCAGGGCAGCAGCAGAGGTGAGACTGAGGACTCGCTGAGTACTGATGCTGCGAATGTAGTGATTTGTTCTGGGAACTTGGAAAAACATTGAGTAAGACTTCTTGTAGGATCTTCGTTGTTCAGCGGAGCTGCTGAGGGACGTGTGTTAAAGTTTTATTAAAACCTTCAGCACATGGAGCTTAAACCATTTCCAGAGTCTCTTCTGGTACAGTGTGAGTGAGTGAGTGAGTGTAACAGTGTAGGAGTTTGTGTAATAATTTGCACTATGTCATCATCATCATCATCATCATCATCATCATATGTGATATGACACATGGCTCAGGACTAACAGCTCCGTAGATTTTATAGCACAGATGTAATTTCAACATTTACACAAACTGTAATTTTGCGAAAACCTTCTGAATATGTTTTTTTTTCCTTCAATATTTTCACCTTCAAACATTAGGCCACACCCCCTACCTGAGTCTGAGTCTGATTCTGGTTTGGCATTACACTAAACTCTTTGCTTCAGACTGTTTATCTGATTTTTTGTAAAATCCTTGATGTCTGCCAAACTAAACTTTCCTCCCTTGCTATCTTCATCAGCCTCAGAGCTCCAGGGGGAAAAACCTTCTCCATCCTCTCACTGTCACGTCTATACTGTTGGAAATCCCATGTTAATTCCAGGCTGAAAACAGCTTCCTGGCAGCACATGACAAAAAAAAAATATCATAATCGAAGGCGGTCGAAGACGTTTGTGAAAAGAAGACTAATAATAAACGTGCCGCTAAAGCAAATGACGGGCTGTTCTGCAGCGCCGCTTCACGCCGGTGATAAAGTTGTCCATTAGTGAAAGGTCGCTGCGCTCAGCACGACGGCCCAGATGGGAGAAATCTCGGCTTGTGACACACTCGGAGTGTGACTGGGGTCTGTATGGGCTCAGTAGGGCTGCCTTGAACAAGGTGCGACATGCTAATGAGCATCTGTGACTCTGTGACGGTGTGTGTGTGTGTGTGTGTGTGTGTGTGTGTGTGTGTGTGTGTGTGTGTGTGTGTGTTTGCAGGCCTAACTTTGTCTACCGTGATGCAAGAATCTGAGTGACATTACCTCCTAGACACAAACACGATACAGTCGCATTTTAAATGTGAACACCGAGACAAACCAAAGAAGCGCTACAGATTTATCCTGCTAGCACGTAGCCGCGACAAAAATGAAAACGCGACCCTGGGATTATTTGAGAACTTTAATACTTTCAGAGAATTTTTTTTTTTAACTGACTGACAAAAAACATGACGATGGGTTTGCATCACGCTGAACAATCTGAACCACTAACACACACACACACACACACACACACACACACACACACACACACACACACACACACACACACACACTGTAACTGTGACTGAAATCCTGCTGAAATACGGTGGGTTTAGACACATAAATGAAAATGTGTTATGAAGTCAATAAGAGTTTTGTGTGTGTGTGTGTGTGTGTGTGTGTGTGTGTGTGTGTGTGTGTGTGTGTGTGTGTGTGTGTTTCACACCTTCTAGCTAGCTCTCCTCTCTTACACATCAGCTAACAATCGCTGGGTGTTAACACAGACACCGGTGACTGGACGGCGGCTCAGTGATTGACATGTTAGACAGTAATATCGTCTCTGACGCTCTACAGCATCTCCTGCCCTGCTCACAGTGAAATACGCCTGTGAAATCCCTGTGATCTGCCCAACGCTTTTCTGTTGTGCCACTTACAAGCTCTTGCTGCAAAATCGTGTAGCAAACACCAGTGAACATCATATCAACCGCGAGTCTACTCAAGTCCCCGACTTACGATCTTTGAAGTTACGAATTTCAGCAGATCTGAACAGACTGCGGTTCTACTTCTGGTTTAATCACAGAAGCAGCTCAGGTGTGTTGTGTAGAAAGTAAACGCTGCACTAATATCAGAAACAAAACAGACTGCAGTCCAATACAGTGGAAAACAGCTCCGAGACACAAAGTCGTCCGGGATTCCCCTCGCGGTTTAAAGTCACAGGGACGACACTGTTACATTTCTGTAGGTGCGTTACAGAGCGGAAAGGGGGCAGGTTTGGTCCAGTGGATCCTTCTGCTTGGCGCATGAACGTGATCCCGGAACCGAACGTGTTGCAACTCGTTGGATTTACTGCAGTCGCAAACTTCAAGGTCTTAGTTCTGCAGCTGGATGAGGTGGATTTTGCGGGATTTTGGACATCTGATGGATTAAATTGTCTTTAAATGAAAGTAAATGTTTTAAAGGGAAAGTTTATTCTGTGTGACCTTTTCAGGTTTCAAGGAACGTTCAAGAAAACTGCAAACAGTTTCCACAAAAAATATATTTGTTATAGGTGAGATATGTCGCAGTAGCCCCGGGTCAGTGCTGTAAGAAGGACTTGAACCTGCCTCGGGTGTTCTGTCCGGCTCAGTAGTACAAAAACAAAGACATTGTGTCCTTGTGCATTGTGCAAAGCCAATGAAATGCAGTTAGCATCTGCACAGACAGACCAGAGGTGAAGATTCGAGCCCCAAACTGCGGACAGCGTTAAGTGCTACGCCTGAAGTCAAAACTGAAGTGGGAACTGAACTGTAAAAGTTTCATCTTGATCTATAAAGTAATTAGTTCTTATAACTGAAAGGTGGGACTTCCACGATAAAATTGATGTTATGTGCATCACACGCTGTCCTAACAGGAAGTTCTGACTTGTTATAATATCTACTTCTGACCAACAGGCAACTAGTTCAGGTTCGTGCAAAACCTCGTGAAGTGACATGGACGCAAATGTTACAATAAAAAGACGTGAAGCTGGTGAAGGACAATAATGAAGTCCAGTAAAGAGGCAGCAGGAGAGAGACGGAGCGAGCGGTTCCACCTCACAGCGTCCACCGCTGACATTTCCCTCTCACAAAGACACAGAAGAGTCCAGAAACTACTGAGGCAAAAAAAAAACCCCGAAAAACAAACCCCCGCAGGAACTAATGGTGAGGAAAAGAGAAAGAGAAAGAACAAGACCACGTAATGAAAATAACAAAAATGCAAAACTAAAAAATGTGAAATCGTGTGTTAGAGAAACAGAGATGATCCCCGTGAAGGAGTTCAGCTGAAAATAAAGGAGGGACTCAGACAGAAGAGGCAAAAACAATGGCGTCCTGATTGATGCGAAGTGATTTAGTGCGGAGAGGACGGTTAAAGCGAGAGGCAGAATAATAAGTGAGGACGAACGCAGAAGACAAAAAGGGGGTGAAAGGTGGGGAAAAAAAGAATAGAGAAAGAATTGTGAAAATCAGACCAAAATAAGCAACAGGAAGGAGTGTGAGAGCTGGCAAGAGAACAACGAGGTGATGAGAGGGGGGGGGGGGAGAGGGGGGGAGGGGGGGGGAGAGAGAGGGAGGGGGGAGAGAGAGAGAGGGGGGGAGAGAGAGAGGGGGGGGAGGGTGGGAGAGAGAGAGAGGGGGAGAGAGGGGGAGAAAGAGAGGGGGGGGGAGAGGGGGGGGGAGACGTGTGGTGTGAAGAAGGTGATGATTGAGTGAGACAGACATGATGAAGATTGAGGCTCATAACATGCTCGTGACTTCACACACACACACACACACACACACACACACACACACACACACACACACACACACACACACAGAAAATGTTAGCACTTACCAATGAGGTAAAAGTGCTGATTGGTCAGAAGGTGTTGATTAACTTCCTGTAACAGCAGCTCTGACGGCGGTGCAGCCGAACATCACAGGTTTATATGAACATTAATGTTAATGTCGCGTATGAATCATTTGATTGATGTGAATTTGAATATTAATGGAAGGAGTCTCCAGTGTCAGTGCTTTCACTTCTCTCAGAAAGACGACAAGCATCGATTTTTGCGATTCAGTAGAGAGAGAGAAACAAGATCTCAGTCATTGCGGCTGAGGTATAAGAGGAATAAACCACTATGGGATTATGAGGTTGTAGGAGTAACTCCGCCCAAACACACCCCCTCTGTCCTCTTTAGTTACCTTATTGCTTAGATGCAGCACTAAACAATGCATGAACGATGTAAAGATGCAGAATACCCATAATGCACTCTGGTCTTTGCTCTTTGGGGATTCAGGTAAAGTGTGTGTCTTCGATTTTTTTGTGAACAGGCTTGAAGAGAAATACGTCAGGAACGCAGGATAGGAGAAAGGAAAGCCTCGGCGTTTCACAGACAGGTCTGACACCGGGTCCGAGTTAACAAGCAGAAAATCCCCCCAATACTTCAGTCTTCTTCTCCTCCTATTAGTCTCCTTTTCCTTCCTTTTCTCCTCCCCAGTCTCTGGCGTGAGCTGCTTTACATAACCCGACTCCCTCCTGTCCACCCCGAGCACTAAAGGAAGCTTCCGGACAGAAACACAGCCGCGTGTGTGTGAACAGGACGCTTCCTCTCATGCTCCAGTTTAATTGGCTCACTTCTGTACATTTGTGACAGTAATGTACTGGAGGTCCTGCATGTGGGTCAGCGTGAAGCGAGGACGAGTAGCACAAAGAAGACCGGACACGCGGGAGAAAGCCTGCTTTCATGAGGAGCCACGGGGACCTGGAGAAACATCTCCAGCTGAAAATGTAGATATTTATGTTTAACATACAAGTTACTCTGTATGAATATATAATGAGGTTTAAATTAGGAACTGATTCTCCAAGCTGATTCTCTGAGAAGGAACTGGAGCATTGTGAGGTTTACACGTCACATCATAGCTCAGAATCTGCAGTGCCTTGCAAAAGTATTCACACCTCCTGAATTTTTCAACATGTTTTCACGTTACAACCACAAACATAAATGTATCTACTGGGATTTTATGTGACAGACCAACAGAAAGTGGCACAGCAATGTACAGTGGAAGGATAATGATAAATAGTTACCCAGAATTGTTTACAAATAAAAATGTGAAATGTGTGGCGTGCAGTTGTAACTAAAATCCAGTGGAACCAACTGCCTGGTATTATTTCTCTACAGCCGACTATCTTCAGAGCAAACAATAATGATTTAGTATTGTATTTCTAACTCTATTTCTACATTGTTTCACCAGCATCTCTAAAGATAAACAACAATAATTAACAATTATAATAATAAACACTGTTATTGCATAACTTTGACGCTGCCATACGCAGAATGCGCTGAAAAATACTTCCAAGAAATAATTTTTTAGGTAAAAGTGCGCCAAAGAGCAACACTGACATCTAGTGGCTGAAAGAAGAAGTGCTACTCAACCGTGGAGACTTTAAAATTAAGATAATAATAAAAATAATAATAATATATTAAATAATTATTTCTGACAATCATTCTGTAAGATTGATCTATTATACATACAAGTGTTGTTTAAGTATACAGTGGAACCTTGGATTGCGAGTAACGCGATTTGCGAGTGTTCCGCAAGATGAGTAAAGATTTTAAATAGATTTTGACTTGACAAATGAACAAGTCTTGGTTTACGAGGAACGAGCATCATGTATCACGCAACTGTGGGTAATCGACTCCCCTGCTGGGTCTTAGTACTCGTCTCTCACTGGTATAATCAAAATCCGTGCACACGTGTACTGTTTACTATAACACAGTGACCATGCATGTGTGCGCAAAACCTCTTTTATGTTGTGTTTGTATGTGTGTGCGCGTGTACAGCGCGCGTGTACTGTTTAATATAACACGCGTGTGTGCAAGTCACATTAGAGAGGTTAAAGATCCATCTGTCTCATCCGGCATTGCATTCGTGTACCCCTCCTCCTCCTCTCGCCTTCACACACACACACACACACACACACACACACACACACACACACACACACACACACACACAGCCAGGATTTATTTTTGTTTAAATTTGTTTTATTTTGTTTAAATTTGTTTTATTTTTACTTTCTATTTTGTATTAATTATTTTTATGTATTTATTTTTTGGGTGGTGGAACGAATAATTTTAATTTCCATCATTTCTTATGGGAAAATACAATTTGATTTACCAGTGTTTTAAAATACGAGCCCACTTCTGGAATGAATTATGTTCATAATCGAAGGTTCCACTCTATATATATTGTATGATTGTGTGTGTGATTCCTTTTGCACTTATTACTGCACATGAATTAACTGCACAGCTTACAGTATAGCGACATTATTGAGAAGTTCATCTTGATAAGACAGAATTGTTATTACTGTATATGTGATTAAGCAGAAGACAGATAAATAACTCACAGTTTGTCTCTGATTGTCGATTTTGTGTCTTCAATGAGGTACACAGTACCAAAACTTCCTTTGCCAAGTCTCTGCTGAATGATGTATCTGTTGGCCAGCAGAGGATGAGGATGAGGATGATGAGAAGACTCAGGCTCCAGTTCACGGTATTTAGGCATGATGTCCAAATCTATACCTAGAGGTCAAAGGGCATCGTGCAAATATAGTGTCATTTAGAAACAAAAGCATTAGGATGCCCCAACCCTTAAAGTTAATATACAATAACAACAACACCACAACAACAACATCCTAATGATTATGTTACTCTCTCTCTCTCTCTCTCTCTCTCTCTCTCTCTCTCTCTATATATATATATATATATATATATATATATATATATATATATATATATATAAAGATCTGAAACATTAAAGTGTGACAAACCTGCAAAAAATAAGAAATAAGTAAGGGGGCAAACACCTTTTCACCATTGTATAAGTTCAGGTATAAGATTTTTTAAAATCCTGCCTACTGTTATATGACCCACCTACTGGGTAAAAGATGTATCTCATCTTGCACCTAGTGTTCCCACGATGTGCACCTTATCCACCTCAGTACATAGAGTTCACTAAAGATGAATGAATGATTGAATGACATGCTGTCATTTTTGCAACCATGGAGCCTGGAATAAAAATTAATAATGTGGATTTTTACACTGAGCAAAAACAATGCAGCCATTAGTTAAACCTTCCACAACTACACTATATGACCATAAGCATGTAAACATCTGACCATCAAACTGATGTGGGCCTTCGCCAATCTCTTACCACAAAGCTCACAATTGCATTGATATACAAAATAAGATTTATGAAGAAATGGGTTGCCAGTGTTGGAATGGAAAAACTCAAGTGTCCTGTAAAGAGCCCAGACCTCAAGCCCCTAAACAACTTTTGGAAAAATAATGTACTGAAGCAACTTGTTCTTCTGCAGTTATGTGACTCTTTGTTACCTTTAACTTTTGAGCAACAGCCATCCTCTACAGCCATAAACATTGCAGTTGTATTCATTAAATTGATTCTTATACATCCTGTAAAAATAAAATAACATGTATTATTAATGTTATTTTTTCTTTTCAGTTTGCGGTTGCACAGTATTCTACTCAATGTATTATACACATACAATTCAACAGCTTTCGTGATACTTCACAAATAGAACAGATTAGACAATTGGATGAGCGTACGTTCACGGCTGGGGCTATCCAAAAAGTTGTGTGAGTATAATTAACATATCTTAAAGCTATATACTGTATTACAGAAAAGTAAGTGAATGTCATGTTAACAATGAGTTCATCTGTTTTGAACAGGGATGAATTATTTACCACACAGGCAGGGGCCAGAGAAAATGCTAACAGGGTGCTGGTGGTCATCACTGATGGTGAATCAAATGACAGGTTTAACCTGAGAACTGCTGCTCAGAACGCAGAGAGGAAGAAAATCATTCGCTATGCTATAGGGGTAAGAAATTCCCATACATAATATAAATATAAACACATCCAATATAAATGATAACACACATATCACATTGTTGAATTTCACAATGTATTGTCTAATTTTACCTCACTAGGTTGGTCGTGCCTTTAACAGTCCAGAAGCTGAGAATGAGTTGAAAACTATTGCATCGGATCCAGATGATAAACATGTATTTAAAGTGAACGCCTTTTCTGTATTGACGGAAATCCAGAACACACTGGAAGAGAATATCATTGCAATTGAGGGTATACAAATAAATTTACAGTATATTGGGTACATAATTTGTGTCTCAAACAATAATATTTTTTGCTGTTCACAGTAACTACCATTTATTAGTACTTTATTAGGAACCCAGACTTCTGGAGAATCCACCAGGATGGAATTTGCACAGGACGGCTTCAGTGCAGACTTTGTTACAAATGTAGGTAAAAACCTTTATTTTTATACCTTTAATACCTTTGTAGTCAACTGTCTTCCATTTTCTTTAATATTGTTGTTTCTCTTTTACATTTAATAAAATAATGTCTCTATACTATGTCACATGATGTTTAAAATATCAATTCAGACAAATCTATTGCTATCTGTTATTTTTTTTATATATCAATTATATTATTTGTAGGCAAACCTAATTTGATGTTAAATTAAGCAAGAGCGATTGACTCAGTGTCTGATGTCTGACTCTATATTGTACTGTCCTTTTATAAAGCTGCTACCAGCCGCCTGAAACCTTGTGTGGCATTTGTTATCACTATGTTATCACTACAATGAATTCTACCCAGAATCTTGTCATTATGACCACTTGCCTAATATTAAGTAGGTCCCGCTTTTTCCACCAAAACAGTTATGCACTGTGTTTACTGAAACGTTTTTATTGTGACCAGCATGAACCTTTTTTGCAATTTAAGCTACAGTAGCTCTTCTATTGGATCAGACTATAAATGCCAGCTTTTGCCCTTAACATGCACGCAGGGTGTAAAATCCACCAAGTACACTATGCAGTGCCCTTGATCAGGGGGTGTTGAGAGGTTTGGAATTCAGCCTTGTGCTAGGCGCTAGCTTTGTAGTCATAAATAAATGAACACTGATAGTTCAGATACGATAGAAGCAACAACTTAGAAGCAATAATTAAGGAGTCAAAGTATTTTTAATATGACAATGTTATCAGATGTGTTTTCTTGCTGAAGGTTTTGAAGGTTTTTTTTCAGCAGACAGCTGCTCTCTCCTCAGTATAGCAGACCTTCACCCATACTTCACCCATCCTGTGACCAACATTTAGTGCAGTTCACAAATATAGAACACTTGGGACAAGGACTGATGCATATAGTTATAATAATAATTGAATTGCTTAAATGAACAGCATGTTTAAACCATGACTTTGTGACTTGCTTCTACTGATGCTGAATTCATAGTTAAAGGTGATGTTTTTGTCTGTCTTTAGGGAAACATAATAATGAGTGCAGTTGGAGCGTATCAGTGGAAAGGTGGTTATCAGGAGTACAATAACCGTGGAGCACCAGTGAACAGCTTTCAGAAGGGCAACGGTATTGACAGTTATTTAGGTGAGAATCCTCTCAGAATTTAACCTACGCAATGTAAATAGGAAAAATCAGATTTTTGTACAGGTATCCTCATAATCTCATAATCACAGCCATGTGTTCTTCTTTAATCTGTTGCCACTGAGTTAAAAGCATACAGTTGTGTAGAAATTATTTTATATATTATAAAATATATATCCCCCTTCACTTGAAACTAGCAGCCCAAACCTGTTCTAGTAACACATGGGATGATACTGAAATGCGTGAGATGTTCAATACTAATGTGTTCACATACAGTATTATGGTGTTTAAATATAGTAAATATGCAATATAACTCATACTGTAATTTGGAATTTGTTATTAGCAAATAAAACTTAATTACACACTCTTAACACAAAGTTACAGCAATGAAAATACTCAATTATACACTGTGGGTTTTCCAGGAACAATAATTCAATTCAATTCAATTCAATTCAATTTAATTTGTATAGTGCTATTAACAATTGGCATTGTCACAAAGCAGCTTTACACAATCAAAATAATTATTTACGAATGAATGTGTGAATTATTTAATAATAACCGTGTGAATAATGAACAACAAAGAAGGACACACATTAAGTACAGGTATGTGAGTGTGTACCAAAAGTCTTTGTATAAAGAACTTTTTTAAAATTTAATTTTGTGCAGTACTTGCCGCTTCTAGGATTTAGTTTGTATGTTTTTAAATAATCATGCAAGCAAATTAAAAGAAAAAAACATAGGTGTGTGAATATGTTTTCAATTTAAAGAAGTAATTAACTTACTTAGTGTTATAAAATGCTAAAATAAGTTTGTTTTTGTTAGCGAACAAAAACATTCTTCATTCTTGCTACTGTATATGTAGTGTATATTTCTATATAGTGCTCTAATATAATCCAGAGCTCAACCTGTGTGCAAAAATGAAATATAAACAAAGAAAAACTCCTGAATGCTTGTCCCGTATTCACAGGTTATTCCATGACAGTGGCAAAAAGATCCAGGCGCTACTTTATCATTCAGGGAGCTCCAAGAGATAATCACATGGGTAAAGTGATCATATCCGAAAATGGAGTCGTTGAGACAATCGTAAATCCTCCTGAGGTGATTTTTTAAATTTAAGTTAGAGCTTATGTACAATTTAAAAAATCAATATAAACAACTCATATTTTTCTACTGTTGTAGTTACTGTACACAACTCTGGCACCAAGTAACATGTGTCCTACAGATGTGAATGGTTGTAGATTTTCCAGGTTCCGATGAAATTCATACCAAGTCACTATATTTTCAGCCTCAAATTGGTGCCTATTACGGTGCCGAGTTATGTGTGGTGGACTTGAATTTGGACAATTCTGCAGACCTTCTACTTGTTTCTGCTCCAATGCATAATGAGGGGGATCAGGAGGGAAAAGTCTTCGTCTACACCTTTATCACATCTGGATCCCAGGTAAAGAGAAAACACAACAGTCCTAAAGTAACTTGTCTCTATACAGAGCTATCTATTATATAGAAAGGCTGCTTTCTTTAGGCTTTTTGTATTTTCTGTATATGCATTTTTGTTTGCTTGTTTGTTTTGTTTGTTTTTAACATAATTTTTTTTACCTTTGAAATTAGAGTGGAACCTCGGATTGCGAGTAACGAGTTTACGGTTTACGAGTGTTCCGCAAGACGAGCAAAGATTTTTAATATATTTTAAATTGGAAACCGTGCGAAAGTCTTAGTTTACGAGTGCCGAGTATCGTGTATCACGTATGAGCCTCTTATTTTGACACTGTCAAGTGATCACAACTGAGCCAATGAATTTTCTCTCTCTTGCGCTGCGGAATTATGGGTAATCGTCTCCCCTGCTGGGTCCTTATTTATTTACATCAACATCTCCCTCTCCCTCCTATGTGTGTGCGTGCGCATAATTTGACACTGTGCCCCACACACACCGACACACACACAATTTGACACCAACACATGCACACACACTCTCTCCGGCTTCACACTCATGCTTTCTGTACACAGAAAACTATGCTCTGTATGCTCTTTTCAAAGGTAAGGTGCTGGTTCATTTGTTGTTTTTATTTTTTACTTTACAGCGGTGATTCCGTTAGTATGCGCTCACGCAAGTATCATTAGAGAGATTTTTTTCCCCCGTTAAAAGTGTTTGCGTTCATTATTTCTTATGGGAAAATTCTGTTTGGTTTACGAGTGTTTTGGAATATGAGCCCACTTCCGGAACGAATTATGCTCGTAATCCAAGGTTCCACTGTACTGTACTATGCTATACTATAAAATGTCTGTTTTACAGCCTGGGGATTATTCAATTCAATTCAGTTTCATTCATATAGCACTTTTAACAAAGGTCATTGTCACAAAACAGAGCCAGAACTTCTGGAAATGGGTTTGAAAAATGTGAGGAAATATGTATAAATGATTTTGTGTATAAATTATAGATTATCCTGGATAATCATCTAACCCAGGGTTATATCATGTTTGGCTACTAAAAACAAATGGCTTTGACTATAACCTCTCTTTTCTGACATGGTGGTCATTTTCTCATCCATACTGTAGGCTGTTTAGGCTTCACCCCTCATAACAAAATCATGTCGTGCAATGCCTCAGCCTGATAACTAGACAACATCCTAAATTAATCCACCCTGGTCCCATGTTTGTCACGTCTTTTTTATTCTTATGCAAAGATTTTTCTGCACATAAGTTACAGGTACAACTTATACAGACACTAAAAGGAATTCCAGGACAAAATGGAAGGTTTGGCATGACGTTGGCCAGTCCTGCTGATCTAGATGGGGACAGTCAGAAGGATGTAGTAGTAGGAGCACCTCTAGAGGAGAATGGACAGGGCAGCATCTACATCTTTAATGGAAGAACACAAGACATTAGCCCCACCTTCTCACAGGTTAGAGAGAAACAAGTTGTTGCTTAAATTGATAAATGTCCAAGAGAAAAGTATATTCTTTTAATTTCACATAATGTTAGTTCTCCAAATATAACATGTATGAATTCATGCTTCTCATTACATTGAAGAACACAAAGAATAAATTAAGAAAGGTATTTTTATTTTACTAAAAATTTCCTCTAGCCCTTTGTGTTATTACATATCTCACAACTAAAAGTGTCAAAAGTAGATTTAACTTTAAAAGTAACTAAACACTGTGTTCTTATGGTGATTCTGCAATTATGCTGTATAATATTAACCCTTAAACTTCAGAGCAGTTTTAGGGTTTTTTTTGCATCACTGTGTTTTAATGATTATATCAAGGCTTAGTGATTGTGCAATATAGTGTGTCATATCCTTTTTTCAACACTACCCAGGCAATATGATAAAATAAATGCCTTTAGTATTAATTAGTAACTAAATAAAATCATATTTAAAAAACATTGTTTATGTAAATAATGAATCTATTATCAGGCTTTTCAAGGAAATTGCTGTAAAACAAACACACCCATACACACACACTAAACCTTGTTTACAAATTACAATTATAAACACTTAATCTTAAACATAACCATTTGCTTTTGTTATATAAACAAATGACAAACAATACTGTCTAGGAAGATTTATTATTAGACTTTTAAGAATTGTTCACACACACACACACACACACACACACATTCACACTCATTCTCTTTCACTCACACACCTTACATTATAACAAAAACAATGGAGTAAAATCTAATTCAAAATTTCTTGCAGGAGTGAAGTCGCCATGCTTTATGGCGTGCACACACACACACACACACACACGTTTTACCGCCTGGTAAAAGTTACCTTATAACAAAAACACCGCAGTAAATATACACGCTTTTGTTTCTGGAGTCTCCAGATGCGCAAAACAGTCTTCCGTGTTCGTACGTTGGGCTCAAACCACACGTTTTATGGTTGTTTCTGTTACTATGTTCTGATAACATAATACATCACATAATATATCATAGCAAGAAATAATCAAGCAAAAGCCAAGTTTTTTTCATGGTATTAGTGACGTGCAGTACTACGTAACAGTCCATTATTGCGCAATAGGCGCTCTTAGACAAACACACTCGCACACACACCACTTCCTGGGTGACGTGGTGGAAGAAATACGATAGGCACTTACAATCGCGTGGTTTTATGGTATTTTTAGTTAATTTTATGACTATAAAACAAATGAGTATGTTAGTGATTTAAATGGTTTTTGTGATGGAATTTTTTTTTTTTTAATATTTATAACTTTTTTTTACGTGACGTATCCGAAAACCCAACCAGTATGGTTTGCTTTATGTCTTCCTCTTTCGACACACACCGTCATTACACCCATATATATACTGTATATACAGTATACTGTATGGTGGTGTTGTCTTTAAAATCGGTCATTAATTACTGTTGTGCTTCCGGCACAGGTCCGTGCCACTGGAGTTCTAAGTTAAACATAAAGACCCAACCCACTTAACCCAGGTGCTGGGTTATGCAAATAAATCAGCATTTTTTTAAATGTTTCATATGTTTTATATCTTCTATTCTATCTTTCTCTGATGTAAATTCCATCACATTGTAAATTTCTTAGTTTATAATTATCTTCATTCATCAGATCAAGTGAAGGATATCAACATTCTAACAAATACAAATTAGGTTGAATAGTAATGAAGTAATAGCCAATAGAAATTCATGTTTATTTTGAAGATCTCACAATCAGTTTCTCTCTCTGCTACTTTTACTATAACAATTTTGTTGTGTTTCTTTACTGTCAGAGGATCAGCGGCTCATCTGTGCGCAGTGGCCTGAAATATTTTGGTTTTTCTCTGAGTCAGTCTGCTCTGGACCACAGTGAAGACACGCTGCCAGATTTTGCTGTCGGATCCAAAGGAGCCGTCATCATTCTAAGGTCTGGTGTTTCAGGTTTTAAATGGTAATATGTGTTATGCTGATGTGAGGTTGTCAGGTGCTGCAGCTTTCACTGCCATATTGTTGTGGTGAGACAGTGACAACAGAAACAGAATTAGAGGATAATTTACACAAATTGTGCACAAAATAGTGACTGTACAGTATAGTGGAATCACAAGGTAGGAGTGTGAAATAATAGTCAATTTTTAAACGTGGTACGATTGTTTTTGTGTGGATTTTTCCCAATCAAGTAAATTTCAATTTCAGTTTACAACAACAAAAAAGGTGAAAAGGCTGATAATCTTAGCTACATATTTACACTGTGTTTTGTGTTTTGTGTACTGTTCAGATCTAGACCCATTGTGAGTTTGGGGATCACAGTAACTTACACACCGTCCAAAATCCCCACCAGAGACAACGACTGCACAAGGCCTTTGCAAAATACTATACAACTGTGTTTTACTATGAGTGCCTTAAATCCTGGGATAACAGGTTTCTGTATATTTCGACACTTGTAAATGTATAACAATCAGCCTTGCTGACAAAATAGCAGTAAAAAAAATCTTTGCCCTCTGAAAGCTTATGATTGGTGTTTCTGTTTCTTTAGACTTGTCTGCAAATATAAATTATACATTAAAACTTGATGCCAAACGACAAACCTACCGAGCATTCTTTTCACCGAAAAAACGTGTTCAATATGACACAATGTCTTTGACGCTGGAGCGGAAGTGCAAACAGCATGAGTTTTTTATAGAGGTATTTAGAATGGTCTAGAATCATTTCCATTGATTTTCAGCACATATTTAATGCTAAATGTTTCATCTATGAATAAGTTTACTATCTACGAGTACGATTTGCATCCTATGTTGTGTAAGATCCTTAAGTGTGTATATAAGGAGACATTTACAGTAACTATATACAAGATACAGTAGGATGAGAGCACATGAATGAACACTAATATTCCATGCATTATTTGACTTTCACTCCTGTTTTTAAAACAATAAATAAGAGAAAACTTTTTCGTAATAATACTTTTTTTTGCTGCGGTCATTTGTTTTCTTCTTCCTCACAGCCCTGCCCCTATGATGCCCTAAACCCAGTATCTAATGAGTTAGTGTATACGTTTGAGGGTCTCCCTAGTAGAAGACTAAATATTTTACGTCCGTTTCTGCATCCTTCCATAAAGAACACCTCTGATTTTAACGTAAGTGCTGAGAACCTATATTACATTTCTATTACAGCAGTGGCAGTATAATCACCATTATTGTTATGTTTATCTTTGTATTGCTAATAAACATATCAAACTCATTAAGCAGAATTGTCAGTTATGCTTATTTGTAATTTTATTTTACCTAATCAGCCCTTTATGTAAATCATATAAACATTTGATGATGCATGTGACTCTTTACTGTGTTAACCATTTCCATAGTTGGATTTTGAAATAAACTGTGGAACTGATCAAATCTGCACTGATAATCTCAAAGTGGATTTTAACTTTTCTGGGTAAGATGACTTACTGTAGGAGAGAAAAACAGGCAAGACGATTTGTGAAAATGCTCAGATTGTTGAGAAGTCAATGTTTTAACATTGTTTTCTGTTTTTTTTTTTTTTTTAGACACTCAGTTATACAAGTTGGAATAATGCAGGACATAAATGTAACTGTGTCCATAGAGAACAGAGAGGAAAATTCCTATAACAGTCGAGTAATTCTCACATATCCATTTGGACTTTCCTTCAGGAGATTCAGCATTAAACAGGCAAGTGTATACTGTACATTTTGAATTGTGTTATTCCGAATATCCATAATGAATGTCCTCCAGAAACCCATGATAAGTATTAAAAATGGAACTTTGCCTCTCTGCCTCACAGTTCCAGGTTCAATAGTTTGATCCTAAACTCAGGTTACTATTCATGTGGAGTTTTACATAATATACATGAGTGCATATGAATTTCCTCCAGGATCATAGAACTTGTAATTAAGACAGAATGCAATTAAGCACTTGAAGGTTAAGGACTCAGGTCAGTGCCAGGTTGGCAGTGCTGTGTTATTTAAACTCTGAGCCTTCTGATTAATAGCCCAGAGCCTTAAGCAATGGAAGCACCATTTCCTTAAAATCTATGGTAGTATGCTGATACTGTACCTTGGGTTAATGTCTGTGTGGAGTCTGAATTATCTCTGCATGTCTGTATGTTTCTGTTTCTTTGCACCTACCAAAATCATTTTGCTGCATGTATTGGCTACTGCAAATTGCCCCCAGATGTACAGTAACTGAGTATATGAATTGGTATGTCCACATTGAAGGAGTGGCACCCCATCTGATATTATGTGTCACCTCTAGATGTCTCACCATGTAACATTTTTTCTATATTGTTTGTGTTGTGCCCAGTCAATCAAACTGATTCAGAATAATAGGTACACAATTTTTCACTCTGCATGAGGATAATGGTTTCTGCCATTGTATGTTCTCTGACACCTCTAGTTCATCATGCAAAAAATAGCATTGTGACCCAGGGCTCACAGAGGAAGAGTAAAGATACAAAAATCCAAACCAAGTCAACAAACACTTTAAAAGGCCAAAAAATTCCAAATAGAGCCATAATGCAAGGAAAGAACAAAATCTTACATAGTGGGTAAAATATATACACACACACTTTACACACTACTCACAACAAGTTAGGGATATTGTTATTTACATGAGTGCTTTTCCTATTTGCTCTGAATTTTAATGAAATAAGTAAAAGTTCCCTTTGATATTACTAATAATATATCAGAAGAAACACCATTTTCATTAGTTTAATATATATTACCCCAAAATTTTCACAATAACACGGATAGCTTCAAATAACAAAAATTGACTATGTCAGTAGCGGGTGGTTCCACCATTTGTCGAAATGACAGCTAGACAGCTACGTCTCTTATGATGTTGTTCATTAAAAAGTTCTGCCAGTTCTGTCAGGTCACATGGGGGTGGGGTACGATCAGTCTCTGCTTTAACTGATCCCAGACGTGCTCTATGGGGTTCGGGTCAGGGGACGTTGATGGCCAAACCATATGAGGCACTCCAACTTCTTGAAGTCGAGCTGTGTTAATTCTTCCACAATGTTGTGGAGCATTATCATCCATGAACAGAAAGTTGGGAGTGTGCAGGCGGAATTGGGGGATGATGGGTTCTATGATGTCTCTGAGGGAAGAACGTGCAGTGACTGAGCCATCTACAAGAACCAAATCTGTTTTCCGCTGACTGGTGATGTCTGCCTAGACTGCTGCAACTCCTCCACCAAAGCAAACCCTGGGACCATGTTGACCCGATACTCATCAGTGAACAGGGCTGTAGACCACTGCTGCTTTGTCCAGGTCACATGGTCTTGTGCCCACTGCAAACGTTCACGGCGGTGTCTTGGTGACAGTGGAGTCACCTGCAACGGTCGTCTGGCATTCAAGCCAAAGCGGTGGAGCCGGTTGCAAATGGTTTGACTGGAAACCCTAGTACCCCTCACATCTCGTAAACGGGCCTGCAGCTGGGTGGCAGTTGCATAACGATGTCCGAGTGCATAGGTCCTTTGCGGTCTGTCACTCGTGGGGCTCCACTCCTGGGTCTATCATGAACTCTGCCAGTAGTTCTGTGTTTTGATGCAAGTCTGCTGATGACACTTTGAGACACACCAAATTCACGAGCAACATCTGACTGCCTGCCTCTGACCCGAAGGCGCGCCATGGCCAGATGGTGCTGCTCGTCCGTTAAGTGACATCGTGTCACATACCAGCTTTTTATACCCACATAATGTTGAAATTGATGCCACATTGAAAAGGGTATTGGCCACAATATAAGGCATACCTCTACACAATGAGTATGGAAGCAAATTAGCATCATAATTACTTGAATTATATCAGGCTTTGAAAAATACGTTTTGAAATTTAATCACTGAATTGTTAATTTTGAAATTTAAATACTATCGAATTTATTAAACTGAAATATTTGACTATAACATGCAACATCTTTGAATTTAAGTGCTCTGAATGTCACACAAAATTTTCAACAATCCATTTCAAGCTGTGAAATTCAGATATAAAATTCAAGCTTTGAAATTCAAGTACAAATTCAATACAGGAAGAGCAATCGAGCCAGAACGGAATCCGTTCATCAGTCACGTGACCCAGGGAAGCGTTCCGGGGAATTCAGTGTCCCTATGTTGCGCTGATGCAATCATGACGTCACTCACTACCTAGCACAGAGAGGACAAACGAGGATTTTGACAGTTTTTCTCTAGTTTTAAAGTGTTTTTACAAACTTTTTGAATTAAACAAACAACATATGCAAAATAGTCGAGTGTCTTTTCACTTTTTTGTATATTTGAAGATAATTCAGACGTTTTAATCCGCTAAAAGGCTGGTTTGCTGGGCAAGTACTGACATGACGACTAATTTTAATTCACAAAAAAGCGAAAAGACACTCGACTGTTTGTTTAATTCAAAAAGTTTGTAAAAACACTTTAAAACGAGAGAAAAACCGTGAGTGAGTGAGTGACGTCATGATCACATCGGCGCACGCGACCAGGGAAACATATTTCCCGGAACACCGGTATCGAAGACGTCCGCTTCCCAGCGTCCCGTGACTGACGAACGGATTCCGTTCTGGCTCGATTGCTCTTCCTGTATTGAATTTGTACTTGAATTTCCAAGCTTGAATTTTCTATCTGAATTTTACAGCTTGAAGTGGATTGTTGAAAGTTTTGTATGACATTCAGAGCACTTCAATTCAAAGATGTTGCATTTTAAAGTCAAATATTTCAGTTGAATAAATTCAATAGTATTTAAATTTCAAAATTAACAATTCAACGGTGATTAAATTTCAAAACGTATTTTTCAAAGGCTGATTTAAAGTAATTATGATGCTAATTTGGTTCCATAGTTTTTTGAATGTGCTATGAACGCTCTGGTTATATGCCCTTAAACTGTTAATGAATGATGTATCCTCCATCAACAGGAGTTGTTACAATGTGTTATTCATGTGTTGTATGTGTTTTTTATTTTATTTAGTTTCTAAATGACTGTACTGGCATCTGAGGAGCAAATAGAAAAGATGTCTGTCTTGTTCTGTTTGAGCAGGGCAGACTTGAGTGTGTTTCTGTGGACAGTGATGACAAAGCTAAACTGGGGGAGACTGCTTGTTATATCAGTAAACCCATCTTTAAGAATAATGGCTTGGTGAGTCCAAATGAGTTGATAATTCATTTCTTCATTCACACTGTAGGTATTGTAAGGTTAGAGGAAAGATAGCCTAGAACAAATATAAAATTAATGTAGGTAATGCAGGTGAAATATTAAAATTAAGAAAAATAAAATATGTCCGAGGAGGCTTAGTGGTTAGCATTGTCACCTCGCACCTCCAGGGCATTGTTTACATGGAGTTTGCATGTGCTTGAGATTGATTGAGATTGAATGAGTTTGTGTATTCTGTGTGCTTAGTGAGTTTAGTCTTGGTGCTCTTGTTTTCTCTCATGTTGTCTGATTGATGTTTCCAAATTTCCCGTATGAATGTGTTCTTGTGCCCCACAATGAGATGACACCCCATCATAGTTTGCTCTATAAGTTAATTGAACTGAAATTGCATTTAATGAAATTATGCAATCTCTCCTTTCCTATTTTACCTCTACAGGCTATCTTTGATGTTACATACAATATAAATAAAGACAGTAACTTTGACAGGATCATGACATTCAATGCATCTGCTTCCAGGTATGTTTTATGAAATTAAATTAAATTAAATTAGCCAACACATTCCACATGATGCATTGCATCTGCACTTATTAACTACTAAAGACACACAGGATACAGTACATTTTGTTTTGCATCAGCAGAAAAAAAAAAGTCTTTGTGAGACTTTGTTTGTCCATCATAGTGGAAGGAAAAATTTTATATGCTAAAATTTCCTGCCTGTGTTTGGTGTGGAGGCCAGCAAATAGGTTGTTAACTGTACAGGTTTAGAGCATGAAAATGTCACTTCTGTCCTCCATTGTTGTTTTGCCATGCTGCTGATCCTGGGTGATGACACCAGTAATATGTACTTGCACATTTGGAAAAAGACACAATTTTTTTTTATATGACTTCTCATTCAGGCCACATATACAGTATTAATCCTAAAATTATCCTAAAAACACATATGACAGTGGCTTAGGTCTGATTTGACAAATATCAGATTTCTTTTGGTCCACACAATCCTGAAAAAAAAAATGATTTATTTAATAAAGAATTTGTGAGAAAAAAAATGTCTCCTCAGCCTGACAGTGTTAATGATTCCCACTTTTTTGCTTTTTATCCTTGAATTCATGGAAAGATTAAGTAGGTCTTGAATAAAAATGAATATATATATTTAAAAAAATAATTTAAAAAAGAGGTAAAAGATGTTTACTGATACAAAAATCTCAATCTTTACAGTGAAAATGACCGACATTCACCTCACAGTGATCTATTCAAAAGCAAAAGCATTGATGTTAAATATGCCTTCTACGTTGCACTGATCAGGTTAGTCATTTTTTGCTGATTTATATTTCAAATAAATACTTATAATTATAAGTACAAAGTCTGCCATACTGTTATATACATCTGTTAGAGAATGGTCAAATATTATAATAATGTCAAAATAATGTGTTTTAATGATCTGTGAGTAACATCCTACTTTATGCAATTTAATGTCAAGGGATGAGAATTCCACCATCCACATTAACTTTACTGCAGGGAAAAATGACCTTGAGAAGCCAGTCCAGCAAATATTCAAGGTATAAAAAGAAAAGATTTATTCCTTTTTTCATTTGTCAAAGCAAAGTGTGTTTAATAAATGTTCACTTCCTCTCAGGTGGAGAATGACCTCAGGGATTTGAATGTTGACATTTTCATCAGAGTACCCATAAAATTAGGAGATAAAGACATCTGGGCTAATAACAACTTGCAGGTACTGGCGATAATTATTACTATTTTAGTTTTTTTACTGTACACCTTTGACAATTTAGTTGTTATTATTACAAAATGTCTTATCCACCATGGTGAATTTACTTCTTACTGAATTTACTTTATTTAACTACTTCTTCTGTTATTCCACTCATTCCCTGTGTTTTTGTGTACACCTGGTCAGTTTTTCTTGTGCTTAGCATTCTGTCACTGATATCCCTATTCCACTGAGATGAATTTGCTACCGACCTCAGACATCTCCCCATTTGAAATTGGCTCAGAAGTTGTTGTAGTCTGTACCATTTCAGTTAAATTTTCAAGCGTAGCGACGCCACATAGAGCCCTTAACGATTTAATTAAATTTGTAAGGACATGAAAATGACTTTATAGTACATTTTGATATGTGGCAATAGCAAAGTGTTGCGTCATGATAATGTTTCAATAATGAGACGTTTACAATGTTCCACGTTACCAATGTTCTACCGAGCCCTAAATAATTGATAATGAAACCGTACCACCGTTATCAACATGAAGCAAAATTAAAATGATGCTACAGACTGAGGTGTTATTGATGTGAGTAGCGATTAATCAAGTGTGTTAACCTCTGTTGTGAATATAAATAGTGATGCACTGTTTTGTGTATGATTAATCTCAGTGCAGATCTTGTAACTTTCTCTTTCCTCCTAGAATATACAGAATTAAAAAAAAAAATACAATTCTTAATTTAGTTATTACTTTCATCTACATTTAATTAGAGGCCAAAAGGCTGTAGAATGCTTGTATGCTCAAATCCTCCATCTCTATAGCATCTATTTAAAAAATTGTCCCAACGTTTTCGCTGATTTGAGCTCCAGGAAATCTCCAGGCGCTCTGTGCTCAAGTACGCTGTCATATACTGCTGTCTGTGATGTCTCCGTAGTGGTTAAAACAGCAGAGGTGTTTTATTTTGGGTATTTCTAACTAGCATTCTTTGGTATAATACAGTTATAGTATAATATATCGCAGCTGTGTGACGCATCCTGTACTCTGTATTCCAAACTCTTTGGTGGAGGCTTTGATGTGTGTTTTAAAGTTTTATATGATGCCTGTTGTGTCATATACCAAGCCGTTTTACTTTATTAATTAATTAATTAATTTAATTTAATAATTTTGCATAAATTACATTTGCATTAAAAAAGTTTTGTTTCTGTAATGTGTTGTCGTGTTTCTAAGATTCAAGGCTGTAATAAAGACAAGGATGTAGAACCCACAATTGGTGATTTTGTTGCTGCACTGCAAAAAAAACCTGAGGTGGTGAGTATCTGTTTAACCGTTGGAAATCTAACATTTTGTCTTCTCAAAAAGTTTCCCTTTAAATACATTTTTTATTCATTAATTCAGTTGTGTTATGTGTAAACTCTGTGGGTTTTAGAATTGCTCCATAGCTGTATGCAGAGTGTTTAAATGTGCTGCAAATCTCTTTAAAATGCACTCTTTAAAATTCTACAACATCACTGGTAATATCAGCTCTGGATGGATTGAACAGGTATTGGATGCCAAGTATTGCTGATATCTTTAACAATGTCCATATTTTCTACCTCTCTCTACAATTAATTATTCATGTACACTTTCTCACTTTTAGACGGGACTACGATCAGCAGTTTTTGAGCTGGTCAGTACAGCAACACTGGACTATAACAGAACAACATACATCTACTTCTCCTCTGATTCTACAAACACTGAACCCACTGGCAAGGTACATCTACTGGTTAAGACCTTATAAGACCTTACCTCTTCTGCTAAGATTTGGTATATAACCACTAGCATACACATGTCATAGGGGAAAAAATCACTTAAAATATACACTTTTCCTTAAAATAACCACATTTTGATGCTTTGCAGCCTGAAATAAAGACAGATACAGTTTTTGTTTTATCCAGCTGCATTTACTCACTGCAACCTTTAACATTCAAGTAAAAGAACCAACCAACAACCAACATTTCAGAAAGTTTTTTTTTAAACTGCATCAGGTGAAGCTAATCACTTTCTCAATGGCTTTGGACATCTAGACTTTGCAATATCTGCCCACTCTTCTTTGCAAAACTGCTCAAGCTGAGTTAGTTTTGATGCTGACCTTTGTTGATTGCAGTTTTCTAGTCATTCCACTGAAAATTTCAATGGGGTTTGGTCTTGCCATGCAAGGACATTCACATTTTTCTCCTTCAACCCCTGTGTGGTCAGTTTTGCTGTGTGTTTTTAGTCATTGTCATGTTGCAAGAAACCTTTTTCACATTGACAACTATCTGGGAGAAGGCAGCAGATTTTTCTCAAGATTGTAAGAGATTTTTCCCCATTCATTTTCTTTCAATCCTCTAGTCTCTGCTGTGTAGAAACACCCCATAACAGGATATTACCACCATCATGCTTACAAAGGAAAGGTGTTATTTGGATGGTGAGCTGTATTTGATTTCCAGCAGAAATACTGTTTGGTGTTGTGGAAATAATGAAATTTTAGTCTCATCTGACCACCATAACACTTTTTTCCATGTGGCCTCAGAATCGTCACATGCATTTTTGAAAAGCTCAGTCTCTCAGGATTTTTTCTTGCAACTGTCTCATACAAGCCACATTTGTGCAGAATTTGAGATATTGTATCACATGCACACAATGCCCAGTTTCCTCCTGGCTGACTTCCTGAAGTCCTGATCCTGGGAGGGTCTGTGTTGTACCAGCCACTTAATAAAATACTTCACTGTGCTTCTAGGCATTGATAAAGCCTTTGGATTTTTTTGTATCTATCTTGTGACTTGTGTCTATGCACAACTTTGTCCTGGAACTATGGGTGAAGTGATGAAGGGTTTCAGTTGGGAGGTGTGGAATACCGGATGGATCCGGAGCGCCGCAGGCAGCTGGAGCCGGTACGTGACAGGGTTGATCCGGAGAGTGACGCGGTATGAACCTGGGTGATTGGGAGTTTCTTGGATTCCGTGTGAAGGTGAAGATTTCTGGTAGATAGCCATACTATGTCACCTACATTGTACAATCGTCCCGGCGGGTGTCGACGGCGATGTTGAATGGAGTAGCGGTGGTTGGCCTGTTGGATGGCGGCGTTTGCTTGGTTCCACAGCCGTCGACACGGGCGAACCAACTGTTGGGCCGACGGCACCTCAACCTCCCGTTCTTGATGATCAAACATCGAAGGTTGGAAACCGTGGCATACCTCAAATGGGCTGAGATTGGTGGCTGAAGAGACGTGAAGATTGTGAGATACCTCAGCCCATAGGAGATAGCTCGCCCAGGAGTGCTGGCGATCGGCAACAAAGCATCTCGGGTAGCGCTCCAGTTGTTGGTTGGTCCGCTCCGTCTGACCAACGGAGGAAAGACTACAGGTGGAATTGATCAGTCGGCAGAAGGCCTTCCAGACCTGTGCGGTGAACTGGGGCCCCCTGTCCGAGACGATGTCTTTTGGGAACCCATGCAGTCAGACTATGTGTTCTAAAGAGCTCTGCTCTGCTGTTTTCTTGGCTGACGGGAGTCCGGCGAGGACCACCAGGTCCACGGCTTTGAAGAACCGGTCGACGATGGTTAAGATGGTGTTTTTCCTTCGGAGGCCGGCAGGCCCGTGATGAAATCGACGACAATGTGCGTCCAGGGCCGATGGGAAACGGGAAGTGGTTGTAGTTCCCCTGGTGTCAGTTGGTTCGTATCCTTGGCCCTGGCGCACACTAGGCACGCCTGGATGTACTCTTTGACGTCACTCGCCATAGATGGCCACCATAAGGTGCGTTGTGTAAATTGGAGGGTGCGGTTGACGCCGGGGTGTCCAGATAAGGGTGAGGAGTGACCTGATTCCAACACCTCGGTCCTCATGGTGTTCGGCACGTAGAGTCGCCCAGGCGGCACACCTGCCGGTGCGGTCTCCGTCGCCTGTGCTCGGCAAACCCTAGTTTCCAGGTCCCAGTGAAGTGGTGCAATGATCTTGGCGGGTGCAATGACAGGTCCGCACCCACCACCCTAGCATGTCCCTGAGGACATCGTTGATGAACTGTTGGAAAGCGGCGGGTGCGTTACAGAGTCCAAATGGGATGACCAGGCTCTCGTAGTGTCCAGTGGGGGTGATCAAGGCCGTCTTCCACTCATCAACCTCTCTGATGCGCACCAAGTTGTAGGCGCTCCGAAGGTCCAACTTTGTGAAGATGGTGGCGCCAGAGAGGGCGTCCAGGGCTGAGTTGGTAAGAGGCAACAGGTGTCTGTTCTTGATGGTGATGTTATTAAGCCCCCGATAATTGACACAGGAGCATAAGTCGTCGCCTTTTTTCTTCACAAAGAAGAACCCCGTGGCGGCAGGTGAGGAGGAAGGCCGGATGGAACCGCGGCGAAGGGCGTCAGAAACATATCTCTCCATCACCTGAGTGTCGGTGGCGGAGAGGGACTAAATATGGCCGCCAGGTCATAGGGACGATGAGGAGGAAGGTGTGCGGCTCGTCTCTTGCAGAATACTTCAGCCAGGTCTCGGTAGGCGACGGGCTTGGCGTTGGTGTCGACATCGGGGGCCTCGAACTCCCTAGAACACGTCGGCCTCAGCCGGAGCCCGTAGGCAGAGTTCGGTGCAGGTCGGCCCCCACTGCAGGATCTGGTTTTGCGTCCAGGAGATGAGGGGGTCATGTTGGAGGAGCCAGGGGTGTCCGAGGATGATGGGTGGAGATGAAATGGAGGTGAGGTGGAACCGGATCCGTTCATGATGTTGGCCGATGACAAGGGTGAGAGGCTGAGTCTGAGTGGTGATGGGGCTGAAGGAAAGGGGCCGACCGTCGACAGATGTGATACGAACGGGCTGGGATAACACCTCAAGTTCCACTCCCAGTTCTTTGGCAAAAGAAGAGTCAATAAAGTTACCTGCGTCACCAGAGTCGATGAATGCAGTACTTCTGGCCAAACTAGAGGTGTACTTGGACCGTGAGACAGGAATTACTAGATGTCGTGACTGAGAGGTGGAGGGGGCCTGGTGAACTGGCCCGTTTGCTCACCGGGCTTGAGTGTTTCCTGGACGAAGTGGGCAGACGGCCCTGTGGTGCGCCACTGACCCATAGTAGGCGCAGAGCCCTTCTCTGAAGTGTCGTTAGCAGTCAAGGAGGCGCGTCCTAGTTGCATGGGTTCCCTGGCTCCGGTGTCAACCACGGCAGGAGGTGGAGATCCGACGGGTGCCATGGTGGTGGTGGTGAAGGAGGGACGAATCTCAGGAACCGGGGCATGAGGGAGAATAGTTGGTGGTCAGGGCGTGGAGTATGAAAATGACGGGGTGGGCGGCAGGGACCGGGGGACTGGCCTCGGACGAGAGAGCAGGCGCTGGTCGATGTGGGGGGCGACTTGGATTAATCCCTCCAGCGTTGCGGGAAGCTCTCGTCCGGCGAGTTCATATTTTATCTGTGAAGCCAGTCCCTCGTAGTAGGCTCTCCGGAGGGCGGCGTCTCCCCAGGTGGTCTGCACGGCGAGAGTACGGAAATCCGCTGAGACTTACGGACGACCCTCCCTGCCGCAGATGATATAATTTGGTGTCTGTCTCCACCTCAGCAGCAGGATGTTCAAATGTTAATTTTAGTTGACAGGTGAACTTTCCATATGAGTAGGCCATGTCTGAATCTGATTTAAGAACCATCGTGGCCCACTCAGCTGCCTGCCTGGATAGCAACGAGACGAGAAGCGCAATGCGCAATCGGTCTGTGGGGAATCTAATGGAATTCAACTCAAACACGAGATCCAATGCAGTTAGAAAAACACTGCATTTCCCATCCGTGCCATCCCATTTATCCGGCAGAGCTATGAAAACATTAGAGGGGGGTGGCGCCGCTGCAGCCGCTGCGATGGGCGTGGCAACAACCAATTGAGCTGCTGCCCCGCGGGGGGTCGCGTTCTCCTGCCGTAGCTCCGCCACCTCGCTGCGCAAAGCCGCGACGTTTTGGAGATCCTTTCGGAGAGACGCAACTTCCCCATGGAGCTTATTAATAAGCTTAGCATGCTGGTCAACCACATCACAGAGGCGAGCAAACTCCGTTGGGTTTACTGCTTTAGGCTCAGTCATTCTGTCACGGACAACCGGAGGATAAGCACAGAAGCTTTAGCAGTTAGCCCGTATAGCGTGGATGGTAAACCCAAACGCGGAAGTAGCGCGAGTAGGCAGGATAAACACGCGTTTAGTTTAAGAACTCTCTTACGCGAAGAGCAAGGATCTACACAAATAAATCCACATTCTAGCAACACACACTCAGTCACAGAATAGTCGGCGAAGTGTCGGACAAGGCATGGGCGAACTCAATGACTGAGCGATGTGAAGCGCCATGTTGTTTCTTTTTATTCTTCTTGAAACGTGACCGTATTACTTCCGGGTCCTAGTGCCGGTCGCGGTGCAAGTGTGCATGACAGTGATGGTGATGAAATCAGCATGCAAAATTATTGACGAAAAAAGACAAAATGTGGTTTAAGAAAAAATCTAATGAAACACCTGTCTTTCTTTTCTTCAACATGTAATTTTCGTCGCAGTCTGCTGCAATGCGTGTTCTTTCATTATATATAAAAAGGAAAGTTTAAAAACACAGTATTGTCCATACTGTTCCAATTTTTTGTAGTTAAAAAAATATTGACAAAAATATGGTTCCTTTGACTAAAACTAGACTAAAATGTCCAGACTTTTAGTTGACTAAAACTTGACTAAACAAAAATAGGATTGACTAAACATGATAAAAACTAACAGGAACATCTATCCCAGGACTAAGACTAAAATGCCATGACAATAGCTGATAAAATTACAGAGGGAGTACAGGGAATTAGTAAGGTTGAAGTGAGGACAGCAATAGCAGTTTGTCCGGATGATATTTCAGGGTGGAACAGCAGTTTTCTGGATGACATTCCAGTGGAGGCATAGAAGTGTTTAGGAACGATGGCAGTGGAGTTTCTTACTAGATTGTTTAGCAAGATCCTAGAAAGTCAAAGAATGTTTTAATTCCAGTTTGTAAGTACAAGGGAGATGTGCAGAGCTGAGCTGAAGAGTGACACCTAGTTATGGGAAAAAGTAGTGGAAGCTAGGTTGAGAAGACAGAAGACATAGCAATATGCAATATGGGTTCATGCTAAGATGAGCACAACAGATGCTATGTTTGCTTTTAGGTGGCTGATGGAGAAGTAAGAGTTGCATTGTGAATTCATAGATGTAGAGAAAGCTTATGACAGGGTCCCCAGAGATTAATCTTGGTAGAGCATGAGGAAGTCGGGAGTGGCAGAGAAGTATGTAAAGGTGATGCAAGATACAGTACAAGGACCACAGTTGTGTGGTGTGCCCTAGGTACAACTGACTGGTTTAAGGTGGGGGTGAGACTTCACCAGTAATCGCCTCTATCCTATTTGCAGTGGTGAAGGACATTTTGCCACACGAGGTTAGGCAAGAGTCCACATGGAATATGATGTTAGCAGGTGATGTTGTGATCAACACCGAGAATAGAGAGCTGGGTGTCTAGAAAGGTGGATGGATGCACTGGAGAGAAGTGGCATGAAGATCAGTAGGAGCAAGACATGTGTTTCAATGAGAGTGGGGGAAAGGTGCACTTGCAAGGAGTAGAGATAAGTAAGGTAAAAACATTTAAATATTTAGGGTCACCTGCCCAAAGCAATGAAGTGTGGTACAGTAGGTAAGTGAAGAAGAGAGTGGAGGCAGAGTGGAATGGGTGGAGAAGAGTAGCATTTGTGACAGACGAGTATCAGCAAGAATGAAGGAGAAAGTTTACAGAACAGTAGTGAGACCAGCTGATATGACAGCTTGGGGACACAGTTAGAGAGGCCATATTAAGATGGTTAGAAAATGTCCAGAGGAAGGATGAGGGGTGTATCAGGAGGAGAATGTTAGAGATTGAGCTACCAGGCAGGAGGAGAAGAGGAAGGCCCAAGAGGAGGTTTATTTTGTGTCTTGTTCCACTTTTAGGCCCAGCCCCAGCAAGTCTTTACCTAATAAAAGAAGAGGAGGTAGGTTGGGTATTACTCCAGCTGTGTTGGCATGTTTTCCCCATCAATTCTCCACCGTGGTGCTTGCCACCTTGCACACATGTGATCGGGAGAGGCATGTCTTTGAACATTTCTGGGACTTCCTTGGAGTACTCATAGTCTGAAAAGGGCAAAAACATAAACAATCTCAGCTTATTTTACATTCACTGGACTGGCACATGCATCTCCTTTCATAGCTGGCCTCTGACTCCAGCATGGTGAGTGATAATGCAGAGCTCGCTGTGCAGAATTAAGGTGCCCCGTCCTGCTCGTGTGTTGCGCCACTGGCTGTGGTGCTGAATACCCTTTGTTTTTGGATATGTGGGGTATCAAGAAATACTAGACGCTGGCTTGTATTCCATTTCACTATTGGTCACTATAAAATGGGCCTTAATTTAAGCAGTTGTGCAAAGAAGAGAAGGCAGATATTATCTAAGACTAGATGTGCAAAGCTTTGTGCCATTGAGAAGGTGATTAGCTTCACCTGACGGAGTTTACAAGTCATTTTTAGGAGGGGTGAATTTTCCAAATTAGTGACTCTGTTCTTTATTTTTTGCTATTTTTTTCTGACATTTGATGTTGTATCTTTCATTTGGATGTTAAAAGTTACATTGAGAAAATATCGGTAGATAAAACAAAAATTTTGTCTGTCTTCATATTGTAATGGGTTTGACACACAGGCGGCACCACAAACATGGACAAAAGGGGTCATTTTATTAGAAGTATTGGCGAAGGAAAAGGAGGGAGGAAGGGACTCCACTGGCATGCGGCTACCGGCTGGTGGTGGACAGAATGGCACCAATGGTGGCTGTAGGCAGAATGAGCCTGCTTTCTCAGTCCTCAGCATCTCTCATGATCCGGCTCCTCCCAGCTCTTATTGGTGCTACGCCAGGCCGAACGGCTTTCCCGGCTGGGACCGGCAGCCTAGTTATGGAATACACAGCGCCCTTTTCTCCTTCGGTGGCAGGGTTGCGAAATCAGGCTTTGTTTCACAGTTCATGTGCCACGGGGAGCTCCAGCAGTGCTTCCAGTTGTCCTCAATGCGGCGATCAGAGGCGCCTTTATTTATTTATTTATTTATTTGTTTGTTTGTTTGTTTATTTATTTTGGATACTGAATTCACTTTCCTGAGTGACTTGTTATTGTAAATGTGCCTGCAGATTAATACCCATGTGGAGGTGTATGAAGACAAATTCCCACTTAAGGAGACAATTGGAGGTGTTGTCGGAGGGCTTGTACTTTTGGCTCTTATCGCTGCAGGCCTCTACAAGGTCAGTACAGAGAAGACAGAAATGTTCTAAAAACGTTCAGGTGTTCTCGGCTCTGCAATGTTTCTTGACCTTTTCTATCAATCCTAGGCTGGATTCTTCAAAAGCAACTATAAGATGATGTTGGAGGAAGCAGGAGCCGAGGGAACTGGAGACACCAAAGGAGGACCAAGTGATGACTGATTGATCTGCTCCACATTAACTGCAAAATTACATAAGGTTTCAGAGTCAGTTGTCTCTTATCTTAGGGAAATTTTCACGAGTGTACACAGTGTACATTACGTGCTAAAAATCCAAAAGTAAAAGAAAACTTGCTTAGAACTTTTAGGATTAACTTTTTCTTATAGCTTCTGCAGCTTAAAGTATGAAGGTTGGTATGCTCTATTCACTAACATGCATACTGTAAGTGCTTACTATTTGCTGCAACTAAATAATTTCTGCTTAAAGATCTGATATGACAATGACAGTGTGCAAGTTTTTCTTTTTAGATTTTATGTAACAGAGGACATATTTTATACAGCAGATACAGAAACATAGAACTTGTTAAAGCAGCACATATGAACTTTAGTTATTAAGATGCGTTTGAACACTGAATGGTGATTTGCGATCACATTTTAATAACTGAAACTTCTATTTGCTCAAAGAGTAAGACATATTTTGGCACATGTCTTTGTTATGATGAAATGTATTTTTTAAGATCACTAAAAGCATTTAACATTGTTTTACTGTATATGTTAAAACATAGCCTATTGTGTAGTGATGGAAATACAAAATGAATATTTTTATTTGACAAGTTGTCAAATAAGTTGTTGACTTTTGCAGGTTTTTTTATTAAAGCTGTGTAATTAGTAATATCTTGTAATCTTTAATATAAAAATTAGGCTGTGTATTAAGGCTGTGTAATTAGTAATATCTTGTAATCTTAATAAAAAAAAATACATTTTAAAGAGCTCTACATTCCAAGGTATGTATTCCACATTTACTTTTCATCCATAATAATAAATGTAACATGAAGTAAATAAGACAGCAACTGGTATAGATTTCTGTGCTGATGGCATAGATGACCGTCAAGGTCTGGGACATTGTGTGAAAGATCCAGGCCAACTAGTTTACACACATAGCTTGTGTTATATAATAAGTAAATATTACATAAAGTAGCGAAGTGTCATTTGTCAAAGTGTTTTCCTTTTTTCCTTTTTTTAAGATGACTCTCAGTGTAATTTTAGTGCTGATTCATTTGAGCACTTTAATCACCAGGTACAATAATATTAATGCATGTATGTGTATTGTATCTTTTAATGAGCTTCTGTAGTTCCTTGATCTGTAGTGCCTTGCTAATTTTTTTTATATTGATTTTATGATATAAAAGTATTAAGACAACAGATGCTGTGTATTGTTCTTCATGTGCAAATTAGCAGGTGATTTTACTATTATCAGGCTTATCAAGTATGCTAAGTATATAAAATCCTAGCGCGCCAAAGCATACTTAAGTGTACTTGCTCCAGACTAATGAAACACAGGTATATTTAATACACTCAAAATTGTGCTTTTGTACAATTTGATTACAACAAAAAATACACTTAGTACAAAATTAGTTGTTCTAAAATAGCAAACTTCAAGTATACTAGTCATTAGTCTGGGGCAAGTACACTTAAGTATGCTTTGGCACGCTAGGATTTAATATACTTAGCATATCTTTTTTTTTTTTTTTCAACTTGGGCTGTATTGACATGCACATGACAAATAAACTTGAACTGGATAAAGTGTAACAACTTTAGTATACTTAGTACACAAATATATGGCTGTGTGTACTAACGTACATACCTGACAGTAATTAATTAAAATAAAGACATGCAGATTAGGCTAATTGTCATTCCCAAATGTGTTAATGAGTATGAGTGAGTGTATGTAGGTATACTTCACAGGGTGTTCAGCCATATTAAGTGTGATTCCAAACCGCAGAGAGCAAAAATGTTCAGTTCAAAAGGAACTGTGAATGGTTTAGGAAACGAGTAAACATCGGGGCCTGTATTCACAAAGTTTCTTAAGCCTAAAAGTTGCTCCTAGTGACGAAATTCTAAGAAAAATCTTTTCTTAGAATTTCTCCTTAAATTTAGGATTAAATATTAGTAAAGATAAAAATGATTCACAAAACATCTTGGCCCTTAAAACAGCTCCTAAGGTAAAAATTTGTTAAGAGTAGAGAGGAGGACTTTTAAGAGGCTTAACGAGTTTCTCTAGCAGAGGACAAAATGGCGGAAGGAAGAAATATTCTCCAAACACTAAAAGTAAAGCTAAAAGTAAACACTCTTCCCCTGTCCAATTTGGTTTGCTTGTTGTTTTACTTCCTTCCATCTCTCTTGGATTGTTGGCTACATACCATCCAAAAGTGCAAATTACATAAATAGACTGTCCCGCAATCATGTAAATTGTAAAAGCTGAGACATTTTGCTCCCATCAATCTAAAATGGATTACAAGTAATAAAATCAGTACAGTAAATAAATGTGAGAACTTAAATATAATAACTACTGTGTGGAAATTGGTTGCTTCAAAAGTAGACACATTTTCAACATTTAGCTGTTTAATTATCTTTAAGACTTTGCATAAAGTAGCCTGTAGTCATGATTATACAATTTCTTCATATACAAAAATTATGATTTCACTGTTGGTTCTATTATCATGTATTCCGTTTTCACAAAGAACACATTTCAAAAACTTTGCAGAGGTCAGAGTTTATTTTTTATTAACCAGTCACAGTCCTTGATTTGCTGCATCATGCATAAATAAATATTTATTTATTTTCTATAGATATTCTCTCTTGGATAAGTAACTTTTTATAGTATTCCTATTAATAGTCTTTTTTTAAGATCAGGGCAGTTGTATAAGCATTTCACTGCATATCGTACTGTATATGACTGTGTATGTGACAAATAAAATTTGAATTTGATCATCCCTAGCAACGGGGTCAACCACACCTTCTCACTAAGATAAAAGTTTTTCTACTTTCCTTACTCAGAGTTGCTCTAAAAAGTTTCCTAAATCACTTTTAGTCTAGGACTCCCAGCTAGGACTTTTTAAGCTAAGATAGGAGCTCTTTGAGAGAATTCTAAGAAGCTTTGTGAATATGGGCCCAGGTCTTCACTTCTACAGAAAAGGGAATAAAAATGTTCCATAAGTCATTGCGTCTTGCTGAAGCGTGAAAAAAATGAAGCTCAGGATTTATATCATTTTTATCGAGGACGACATCATATTAAAGGGACACAACAATAAAAATGTTCAATCAAATAATCTTTAGTGATATATAGGCTAGTAATCTGTGAAAAAATAAATACATCTCCGTATATCTTTAATAAATTTTTATTATTAATCAGTAATTTATTTATTATATGTAGGTATACACATTTCAATAATATGTTTAATAATGGTATCAGTTTTTGCTTCAATAAATATTCAATATTTAATGTCCCTAGTGTGAAATTTCCACAGCAGCAGCGGCAGGTATCCGAGGTGCTTATGTTACCATGGTAACACATGAAGGAGGTGACGTCTGCGCTGGTGACTTCGCAGGGTGTTCCGAATGGTGGAGTTTTGTAAAGTTCATTTCACCAACATTCCCTGCAAACGGCACAAGGAGTAGAGAGCATGCTGTGAAGTACACGTCAGAATGGAACACAGCCTGCGTGTGTGTGTGTGTGATGAATTGGCACCCTCTCCAGGGTGTACCCCGCCTCGTGCCCTGAGCCCCCTGGGATAGGCTCCTGGCCCCCCGTGACCCGAAATACAGGATAAAGCAGTATGAGTGAGTGATTTAATGTATTATAAGGACATTACAGCAATTTATTTACTGTTACAAATGCATGATTAATATACTATGAGTATATTCTGATTGCAGCAGTAGCATGCTGTTCCCATGCTGGCCCATGTCAAATACTAAAAAAGTACACTTTGTGGTTAATACAAATATACTTTTATTATATCATACAGTACACACAGTCTTGGGATAATTTATAAATGCTGAATGCATTTTTTACACTAGAACATGTTTTTGAAAAACTTTCATCAGTTAAAGAGGCTGGTTATATACATGAGTTCAATATATTTAATTTGCACAAGGTTACAAAAAAAATAACAGTACTATGGTTTATTTGTGATCAACAAAACAAAGTTGACTCACAAACACACAAACAAAAAAGTAAAACTGATGTGTTGATTCTAGCTGTTACACAGAGACTGAAAACAGGGCGAGATATACAGAGCATTATTTACATTATACAGTATTACTTTATATTACCAGAAGTCCAAAAGATTTAGCAACAACACATTAGACAAGCTATAGTTTAAAATATTTATTTAATTACAAACTACCCTTAAAAAAAAAAAAAAAACATGGAATTTACCTCTTGCCAATGAAAATAAAATAACCACTGTACATCAACTAAACACACGTAATGATGCAGCGTCCAGCTTTCCAGTATGGAAGTATAACAGTGGCAAAAATCCTTAAAGCAAAATGTCACACCTGTACCACCGTGGTTCTGGGGAATAAGATCTAGTTTGCCGGATTACTGAGTCTACGCTTTCTCTCCCTCTAGTGTGTCTACGTGTATAAAACATTGTTAAAAAGCAACCTGCATCTGCGTCCGCCTCCTCGTGCAGCGCCATGACACAAAATAGCATACTGAATCAAGGAAAAAAATTTCAGCTTTGAAGTTTCATCTGAATGAAAGAAATCCTTACAGCATTTTTTATGCTTGGAGTTTTCGACATTGCAATTTATTTTTTGACGTATATTTCAAATGAAAATATAATTCAAGCATTTAAAATTCAATGCAAAAATATTCACCATACTAAATTGCTGTTCGAAAATATATTTGATTGCTAAAAATTCAGCTTCATAAATTCAGGTTGAAAAAAATCAAGTATTAAAAATCAGGTTTAAAAAATTTTTGGTATTAAAATTCAGGATAATAAAATGTGACTCTTTAAATTCAGGTCGACAAATTCAGGCAGGAAAAAATTCAGGTCTTCACATCCGGGATATCAAAGGAAGAGCAATGGAATGCTGATTTCTGGGGCCCATGTCACAGTGCATTTTAAAGTGTGCTTCCTGCTCCCTGTGCAGTTTACTTTGCGGGGAACCACTTGCCGCTTGGAACACGACACTTGTAACTAACTGGCAGGAAGAGAAACGGCTCTGAGTAAGATTGTGCAGGAATTGCATAATAGGAAATGCATAATCTTTCAGTTCGGGCTCTATATAGCACACTCACAGATGGGCAGTTGGATCTTGGGAGATCACATCTAACAACTTCCACAGCCAGGTTTTCTTTCACAACCTCCCATCCAACCCAGAACTTCAGCAAGTCCTTCAGCTCTTTGCTGGATGCTGAAATGTAATATATATTTTTTAACTATTGGAAGTAAAAGTTATATTGCTATTTATGACAGCAAAATAATTTGTGCTCTTGGACACTGCAAATTGCACATTTATTTTAAAATACATATCACTGAAAAAGATAACTAACTTTAGATGAACAATAGTGTCAGTATTCATAAAACGTCCTATACAGTAAATGTGTATCATCATCAGTAGGCAAGGATATCCGAGAAAGCAGCATCTACAGCAGCAACAGTTTCAGTGACTATGAGACTGTTGGCAAACACTGACTGAATATACAGGAGACATATTTGTCACATCTAATGATGCAGATCATCAAACAAATGTTAACGTTACACAGAGAAAACTAGAGTAAGTACAAGATACAATTTGTAAATATTGTAATCATTTAATCTGTTAAGGGTCGTCATTGTGCTCTTGGAGTAATTTTCATCACTGTTTCAAGTTTACTTCTTTTGTAGATAAGTGTTTTCACAATGGGTCACTAGAGTCCAAAAGAGTCAGATGGCTTTGTAACCCTTTTCAAACTGATACATGTCAATTATTTGGTTCTTAAATTTCTTTAGATCACAGCATAATGTGTTGCTGAGACCTTTCAGCATGTTGCCCTTTGTCAGACGGGTTCTATTTTTGTGATTACTTGATTTTTTTTATTTTCTTGAATTCAATAGGTTTGGTAGAAATCAGGCCTGTGTGGGGCAAGGGAAATTTTAATCAGTTACTTTCACATGGGGCCAAGTGAAAACGGCATTTTGTATTTGGTTTCATTGTGTAATATTAGAATGTGTTTCACAATCTGAATAATTCATGTATGGCAAATATGAAAAATAAATAAATAAATAAAAACAATAAGGAAGGGGCAAATACTTTTTTCACAGCATTGTATTCAACATTAATTATGAGGAAAAGGGCCTAATGTAATGTAAAATCTAATGTATAAAATCAATCATTACCTCTGCAGAACAAGCACCCTTATTGGAAAGAATATCACATCATTGTCTGATTTGCTTAATTTGGCATGTTCTTCTTCTGAAAACCTACAATATAGAAAACAGCTAGAAAGTTTAAATATGCAATGCAATTCAATACAATTTTATTTGTACAGTTAAACCTTTGATTGTGAGCATAATTTTTTTCCGGAAGCATGCTTGTAATCCAAATCACTAGTATATCAAAGCAAATTTCCCCCATAAGCAATAATGGCAACTCAGATGATTCCTTCCACAACCCAAAAATATTAATACAAAACAAAAGAATTCATACAAAATATAAATATTATTATTTAATTCACTTCAAAAAAAAAAGAAAAAGAGAACAATCAAAAAAAATGTAAAATATTTAGTGGGAGATGTGAGCAGCTTTATTTCAGCCTTTCCAGCCATTCGTGGTCAAATAATTATTCAATGCTGCACACAAACAGCAAAAAAGCATGATGGTTATTATTATTATGATTATTATTATCATGCTTTTTTGCTGTTTGTGTTCAGCGTTGAATTATTATTTGAAATTGAAGCTCTTCGGGTGGATTCATGCCACAAGTCATTTTATCATACAAAGATTATTACGTTGTGCTCTGACCACTGAGCTTCTGCGGATTCCACAATTGACATTGTTACCGTTTTTTAATGACTGTAATGGAAGAGATGGAAAGTTTTCTTATCATAAACATGTCTTGTATTATTTTTAATCACACTTTACACAACCCATGATCTTTTTATGATATTTTACAAATGGAAAATACAAAAGGATTTTGTTTCGTTTGGTTTATTTATTTATTTTTTTAGATAAAATCTAAAATCAAAACATTCTATAAAAATACCAAAAAAATGATTGTGTGTAGAGTGATGAAAAAAAAACAATACAATGCATGTCATGATAAGGAAAATCACAATTTCTTCCACTGATTATACTGCATAAATATTATTTAGTACAACAAAATTCCTCTGCGCTCTTTATGCGTGCGGTTGAGCGCTGACTAGACTACATAGGAAATTAAAGAGGAGAATTATGTAAGTAAACAACAATAGCCCACAATTAATAAAGCATTTTATATAGACTATAAAAATAATCCTACATCTATTTTTCGGTGTGCCAGCTGCTACTCTTTACTTAGAAGTTATAATTAGAATCTTATAATGCCCACATGACATCAAACATTCCCCATCTTAATATTTTAACTATTTAAACCATGAAACTATTTATTTTAATATTGTAACCATTATTATTTAATTTACTTCAAAATAAATTAAAGAACAAGAACAAACAAACTTTTTTTTAACATTATTGATTAAATGTGGGCTGAGAAAACTGTTGTCCTCAAAAATTTAACAGATGAGGACTCGTGTACATCAATCTGATATACAATATGCTGGAGAAACTCCCAAGTGGGAAGACACTGCTTTGTGTAGTTAACATCAAAGACAAAAAAAAAAAAAAAAACAGCCTCTACCAAAGATTCCGGAGCGCATAGTACAGGATGGGTCACACAGCCCCGATATATGATACTATTACCATATTATACTAAAGAACATTAGAAATACCCAAAATAAAATACCTCCGCTGTTTTAACAATTACAGAGACAAATCACAGCAAGCGGCAGTTTTCAGAAATTCTTTCCAAAGTGAGGCTGCGTTGGGCGGGGTACATGAGGCATGTGCATGGGCATTGCCAAATCTCAGAAATCGTTGGGGCAATTTTTTAAAATAGACGCCATCTTTAATAACCGATGGAGGTTTTGAGCTGTACACACATGCATTCTCGCCTAAACAACTCTTAAAACTACACTTTGTGACACAAACAGTAATATTTTGAACATTTTTCAGGCCATTTAGAGAAACCAGAGAATAAAGAATAAACCAGTTGGTGGGTCAAAATAATCCAACTGTCACATCTGTGCCACCTCAGCCCTGGGGAGTAAAATCTGGTTCACCGGATTACTGAGCCGGCGCTTTGCCAATCCCCCCCCCCCCCCCCTAGTGTGTCTACGCGTGTACTTGTTTTCATTGTTAACCCAAATTAAGTTCACTTGTGTCTTCCCTGTGTCTCTCTCTATTTATTCCGGTCGACCCGTAGACATTTGTCTGTTCACCGTTGTGCACATCTCTTGTATATGTCTGTGTCAAGAAACGTGTTTGTTCCGTCTCTCCCCCAGGACTGAGAAGTATCTGCATCGTGCGGCTGGAAGAGACCAATGTCAAGGTCAAGGCTGAGGGAGTCTCAGTCTTCTTCCGTTCATGTTCGTGGTTTATGTTGATTTCTTTGTGTTGTGTTTTCTTTCTACCAGCCCACCTGCAGACACAGCCTGGGGAGTTTTCCTTTGTTTTGTTGTGTTTGTTTTCTTGATTCTTTTTGGACATTGTTTGGCTCTATAATAAACGAAAGTGTCTGAGTTAACCCTGCGTCCGCCCCAAGTTACTCGCGACATGACACCAACCAGGTGTTTACAGAAACAACCCAGCATTTTTTAGAGTGTATTTTTTGAGTTATTCTAATGTTATATTCAAGTTATTTCTATATTTTTATGCTTCAGCTGGGGATCAAAGTTTGATGTCTTTAAATGTAACACTTTTTTTATTTTACACGAAATGTGACTGATTTATTTTTTAGCCGTTGCCGTTTTGCTGCTACAGAGAGCACAGCAGTAATAGACAGCTCAACAAACCGAAACATCTCAGATGACGTCAACGTGTTTACGGAAGCGGTTGTGAGTTTCATCGGGAAACTAACGGATGATACCGTACAGAAACGACCATCAGAACGTTTCAAAATCAGAAGCCGTGGGTGGATAAACCATCCGCGATGCTCTGAGATCTCGCACCTCTGCCTACAACGCGGGACTTGCGTCAGGGGACATGGACCTGTACAAGGCTGCGTCATATAACGTCCAGAAGGCGGTGAAAGAGGCAAAGCAGCGCTACGGGAGGAAACTAGAGTCACAACTCCAACAGAGTGACTCAAGGAGCCTATGGCAGGGACTAAGAACTCTGGCAGACAAGCTGAACACATTCTATGCTCGCTTCGAGGCTGCAGCTAAAGATGCTAGCAATGCAAATGATAGCGGCGCTAACGGCTGCAGACAGGAAATCACTGCCAGCACCGGCACAGTTCATCATCATCTCCGAACACGACATAAGGAGAGCCTTCAGGAGAGTTAACACCAGAAAAGCAGCAGGACCAGACGGCATCTCAGGTCGAGTCCTCAGACCAGCCAGCACCTGTGTTCACAGAGATATTCAACATCTCTTTATCTCAGTCGGTGGTCCCTACATGCTTTAAGGAGTCCATCATTGTTCCGGTTCCAAAGAAATCCCCATCCTGCTTCCCTCAACGACTATCGACCTGGAGCCCTCACATCAGTGGTGAAGAAGTGTTTTGAACACTGGTCAGAGACTTCATCATTTCTTCACTACCAGACACACTGGATCCACTGAAATTTGCATACCGCCCGAACCGCTCTCCGCATGATGCCATCTCTCATCTACTCCACACATCACTCACTCACCTGGACACTAGAAGGGGGAATTATGTTAAAATGCTCTTTGTCGACTACAGCTCAGCATTTAATACCATAATTCCCTCCATGCTCACCAGCAAGCTGGAGCACCTGGGACTTAGCTCATCTCTGTGTCAGTGGATCTCCAACTTCCTAACTGATAGACCACAGGATAATAAGGATGGGCGGCCATGTCTCAGCCTCCCTCACTCTCAGCACTGGAGTTCCCCATGGTTGTGTTCTGAGCCCCCTGCTGAACTCTTTGTACACCTATGACTGCGTAGCCACTACGAACTCCACCACCATCAAGTTTGCTGATGACACGGTCGTGGTGGGCCTGATCTCTGACAACGATGAGACAGCCTACCTGGAGGAAATTGGAAATCTGGAGAACTGGAGCCAGAGGAACAATCTCCTCCTGAACGTCAGCAAGACAAAAGGAGTTGATAGTGGACTTTAGTACTAAGCAAGAGAGGAACTACCAGACCCCCGCCATCAACGACAGACCAGTGGAGAGAGTGGACAGCTTCCGATACCTCTGTGTTCACATCACGCAGGACCTGTCATGGTCCTGTCACATCAACACTGTGGTGAAAAAGGCCCGGCAGCATCTCTACCACCTCAGATGCCTGAGAAACTTTAGACTGCCCTCTAATGTGCTTAGGAACTTCTACTCCTGCATCATAGATTGCATCCTGATGGGAAACATCTCAACCTGGTTCAGAAATAGCACCATGCAAGATAGACGAGCACTACAGAGGGTGGTTCGATCAGCTGAACGCATCATCTGTACCAAGCTCCCTGACCTTCAGACGATCTACAACAAGTGGTGTTGGAACAAGGCCAGGAAGATGGTGAAAGAGTTCAGCCATCCCAACAATGGACTGTTCTCTCTATTGCGGTCAGGAAAGTGCTTCCGCTCCCTGAAGGCCAACACAGAGAGACTGAGGAGGAGCTTCTTCCCGCAGGCTATAAGAGCTCTCAATCACAACACTACATAGGACCTAACACTCACACGCTTGCACATTTTGCACACCTCAGGACCGCAAACTTTTACTTTTTATCAGGACGCACAATTCGTTTACACATGGAACATTTGCACACTGTGAACTTGAACTGCAGCCTTGCACATTATCCTGCCAATAACTGGACACTACTCTACTCGACTGCACTACATTACATTTCTAATATATTTCATTTACTATATATGTATTTTTTATTTTTATTAGATATTATTTAATTTCTTATATTTATCTTATTCTAATATATGTATATGTATATGTATGTAAGTATATTATGTAAATAAGTGTTTATTTTTAAATCTTTATTTTTGTTATAATATTGTAGGTCAATAGCAGTCGTATAAGCATTTCACTTCCTATCATACTGTGTATGACCGTGTATGTGACAAGTTTGCTAATGATGTTGCTAGCAACCTGCTAATATAGTTAGCATCACGCTAGCATCATGCTAACATCGGAGTGGGCTCATTATACTCAGGCAGTCTCTCAGGATCATTTGAAACATGAAACATTGTCAAGCCACACGCTAGGCCGGTGTTTTGACATGGCAAGCACCACTCATGTTTTCTTCAGAAAATTTACATCTCTAGTTTCCTAGATTATTTGCCTGAGAAAATGTGTAGGTATAGGATCTAGTATACAACTTAAGTATTTCAAGATAATTTTGCAGAAGAGATTACTAAAATAAATACAAGGGGAGTAAAATATTCTGATCTGATAAAGTTAGTTTATAGAGTAATTTATTAACATCTTAAAATAATTACTAAAAACTAATCCACAATTAAATTATAAGTCAACTAAAACTAAACATTATACATTTAATACATTTAAAAAAATAAATTATTTAATCATCTTCTGGTGAAGCCATTCTTTTGTTAATTCGAATGTCTGCTTGGGTTGTCGTCATGCTAAAAAGATGAAGTTTCTCTAAAGGTTTCTGTCAACATTGATTGGTATTTAGAACTGTTCATAATTCTCTCCACCTTGACTAAGGCCCCAGTTCCAGCTGAAGAAAATCAGCCCCAAAGCATGATACTGTCACCACCATACTTTACTGTGGGTATGGGGTACTTTTGGTGCAGTGTTTTACACCAAACATACCTTTTGGTATCACTTTAAGTGGGAGAACTTGCACAATTGGTGGCTGACTAAATACTTTGTATTAGTCCCATTGTATAAATATTATGAGCGATGTCACATGTACTACACAGTCTTATCATAAATTTAGGAGTAATGTCCAGTTCTTGGTAATGTCAGTGTTGCACCATGTTTTCTCAACTTGATGATGATGATGATGATGATGATGATGATTGTCTTCACTGTGTTCCATGTAATATCTAATCCCTTGAAAATCTTTTTGTAGCCTTCTTCAGACTGATACTTTTTAACAATAAAGAACCTTCTGATGCTTTGGAAGCTCATAGCAGATCATAGCTTTTGCTGTAAGATGTGACAAAAAATGTCAGGAAGAGACTAATAGAACAGCTGACCTTTATTTGGAGTTAAATCAGAGTCACTTTAAATGAGAACAGATATGTACTGACTAAAATATAGTTTGAATGTGATTGCTTAATTCTCAACACAGCCACATCTCCAGTTACAAGAGGGCATGCGCTCTTACGCAACCACATTAGTTAAAAGCAGAATATGAAATATAAAAATATATACTGTAAACAGTCCAAGGAGTGTGCATATCTGCAAAGTGTGTGAAAAGATCTGCAATGTGTTTGAGTAAGTCTGAGTGTGCAAGCTGCAATGGTTGTGCAAGTGGGCGTGCAAAAGATTTTTCTTGTGTAACTGATTCACTGTTTATTTTGCAACTTGTTGAAACAAGTTTGAATGTTCAAATATCAGTGTAAGTCGTTAGATACAGATGGTTGACTATGATAGTAAACTCCTGTCAGCTGTTTAGGAGTCTGATGGCCGTGGAAGTCTAGTGGCACCTAGCCTGAGTGTGTGGGATGGTTTTTAATCATCTATAAATAATCAAATGTACCCAACATTGATGTGATTGGCATTAGCTAGTGAGCCTGATATGTATTGCATGCTGTTCATGTATGTGTGTCTAACGTATACATTATGTGAATGTGACTATATGAAAGCTGGGCTAGACATTGAGGTGTCTTCAGGGTCAGGGTCAGGGTCAGGGTCAGGGTAGTGTCCTTGTGATCTTTCTAGCAGTCTTTACCACTCTCTGCAGATGTTTGCAGTCCATAACAGTAGTGCTATAGTACCACATGTCGATGCAGTTGGTCAGAATGCTCTCGATTGTGCAGCTGTAGAAGTTGGAGAGGACCTTAGGAGACATACCAAACTTCCTCAGCCTCCTACGAAAGTACTGCCACTGCTGAGTCCTCGTAATCAGCTTTGTGGTGTTAAGTGTCTTATGTACATCCAAGTGTCACTTATGTATGTCACTGCTCACCCTTTCCACTTCAAACTCTCGAATGAACAGTGGTCTATAAGGTCCTTTGTCCTTCCTCATCATCTAACATTCTGACACAATAATCATCACACAATGTTACCAGACTGGCCACCTCCATCCTATAGGCTGCTTCGTCTTCCCCAGTGATGCGTCCTATCACTATTTCCAATCCTGACAGACTTTGTCCTGCCAGTCAGAAAGTCTAAAAGCCGGTCACAGAGTGTAGGGGGCACGCCAAGTATGGACAATTTGTGGGTGACGATGTTAAAAGCAGGGATGTTGTCTGGTCCTGCTGCCTTATGTGGATTGATCTTGCTCAGTGCTTGTGCAGTAATGTTGGAATGAAACCATGGAACTGGTATGGGGTTGTTTTTCAGGAGTTTGGCTAGGCCCTTTACTTCCATTGAAAGAAATTCCTAATGCTTCAGCATACCAGTATACTTTGGACAATTTCAACATGCTAATTTGAAGAGATGGGCAGAAAGGAGGGCAGAGACTATAAGTATCTGTGAGTTCTTTAAGATAGTGTGGGGCATTAAGGTAGTGTGGGGCATGCTTTATTCTTTCTCCTCCAAACATACTGCTGATTTATAGGCCCAAAAACTTTAAGCTTTGTTTCATTTTTCATATAGTTTTTAGCATATTGGAGCCAACCTTTGTTTCTGTTCTTCTGTTTTAGGTTCAGTTGCGGGATATGTCTTGGGCTGACCTTCGATGTTCAGTGTGCGCCTAATATTGCAGGGTAAAACTACAGGGTAAAAGGTCTGCTGAACATTTACTACCTTTGCTATTTTTTTTATATCCTTGTCCTTGTTTGTGCAAGGCAATGATCCCTTCTCTGAACTTTATGGACAACTCTCCTGACTTGGTAATTTCTTGCATGCAGCCAAACATCTCAAATCAACAAATCTCTAGAAAGACCAGGTATTTTATGTTCTAAATCAAGTACACCTGAGGCATTTAATATGTGCTTGATACAACATCTGATTTACAAATTTGTGCTCTAATGAGAGATTTTACTCAGGGAGTTATAGAATTCTGAAACTGCAGTAATCACTACAGTTCGGAAATGGGCGGGTAAGTGTATTGAGGTGCAGTGAACACAACAAGCAATAATTCTTGCAAGATGCAAGAGAAACTGTACACGCATGGTTTAAATAAGACAACCAACAACAGTTGTACATGGACGTTTTGTTCAGTGTTTGTGATATATATATATATATATATTTTACATCACAATTTCCACTGTGTTTCCCTGATTTCCCTTTGGTCTGTTTATGCCACACCCACAGCTGTACATGTGGTTACACCTCTTGTACATCTACTTCCTCGGCAGTTACTTTTCTGCATCCACCACCCCAGTCAATCTGAACCCAGTGACAATACTGAACATGGACTGGGATTTTGCAGTGTATATTTTCCTGATTTCTGGTAAGACCAAACTAAATGTATCTTTAAATCTGAAATAGCTCTATGTTTATTTAATACATTTTTATTCATGTCGATTTTGATCTCTGATGTTATGCAGGTAAACAGGTCTCGTACGGAGTCATATTTAGGAGATTGAATGAAATAATTAGCTGATTCTGGTTTATAAGTAAAGTACTGTATATGGTATGAACTTTATATGTTCACCTATCTATTGTATTTCGGTAATTTGTGTATAATTCACATGGCATATGGAGTGGAAAGAGATTAAGTAATTTTACATTCACCATGCCCATTCATGGAAGGGAATGGACTATGTACGTACAAGATGTAACCACTTCCTATTTTTCTTTCTCTCTTATTTCCAAATCTAATGTTGTTTTCTTGCTAATTGTTATTAGTAGGGCTGTGTGGCAATGTAAGAAGTCAGTAAATCACAGTACCCTTGATTTCTTGACTTTACTTTGGTATTTTTTTTATGAATGCGGAACAGTTAGTAGTTATAAAACCTAATAATTTCTATTAAAGCAATAAAACTTTCAACACTGATTTCTAAAATACCTTTATTGAAAAAGACAAATTTTCACATTTAGAATGTCATATCAAAAAGTTTTGGACACAATAGATCTGGAATGTATGTTTGCTTCCCTCATATATTTTTTCTTGTTTCCATAAATATAGATAAACATGATTGAAAGGGGAATTACTGTGGCACAAAAGAGATGACACGCTCTTACACTAACTTAAATTGACTCATACTATACATCACACTTCCTCACAGTTTATTTTTTTTTCCCTGTAACAGCATACCCACAAGTATTTCATTGCTTATTTATAGAGGCTTATACACTAAAACATATTGTATATGACCAAAATTATGTGGACATCTGACTTTCACCTCCATATGAGAGTCCATGCCAAAATTTTTCCACGAAGTTAGGACTAAAAAATTGTGTAGAATGTCTTTCAAGGGCTACACCGTTACATTGTCCTCCTACACGAACTGAGACAACCATACTATTCCAGAATGTGAATTCCCCTGTGACATATGATTTTCCATTGTGAAATACTTTGTGTCTGTACAAATCACTTCCTCAATCCCACAGATTTGGGATGCATTGGAAGGCATGACATGGCTCCTCTCCTCCATTTCCAAATTCTCCAAATTCCAAAAGAGTGTGTTCTAGTGCCCTGCAATGGAATGCACATGCATCCCCAGACAACTGTAGACATTGACCGTAGGTGAGCAAAGGGGTGGAGCCGCCAGGAGATAATGAATGTTAATGAACTTCGGGCTTTCTCTGCATTATAAAAATGAAGCGCGGAATTTAGTCAGAAGCACAGTAAAGGGTCATGCAGGGGATTTATTAGAGAGTGGCACATGAGCAAGGCAATATTACGCGCCTTAGAGACAATGAGGAGGAGACCTGATCACTGCTGCTTGATCTCCCTGAGGAGGACAGCACGTGATAGAACTGCTTGAGCCCCTGCGGCACCTTCACTCCCATGTAGAGCCCGCCTTCGCATCCCAGCAGAGAGTACCCTGATCCCAGTCGGGAAAGCTGCCCAGCTGACGGACATCCAAGGAGAGACTCCAGTCTGTGGCCACGCTCAGGGTGAGCTGGGAGCAGCTGGTCTTGGCTCACTTGGATTGGAGTAATGTGCTCATTCACAAATCAAATTAGTTTTGGTACTATCACGTGTTTCCTCCAAACCACGTGACGCCAGGTGGGCAGCCACGTGACTGCATCTTTTCAAACTGCTCGCTCACGCATCGCTGGGGGCAGCATAACACACTCGGAGGATGGCGCTATCCACTCCTTCCGCTTGTGTGAGGTCACAGATGCCCCTGATTGGCTGTAGAGCTGTGATTTATGTGGCAGCACTAAAGTACCTCTCATCCCTCCCCTCTGAGAGAGCTAGGTCAATCAGCTCTCTCTAGGCCTCCGGCTGGAGAGGTTACAGCATCACCCAGGAATCGAACTCGCAATCTCTGGAAGATAGGGCGAGCACTTTACCTCTGCGCCACTCTGAGGCGGCAAGTGCTTGAGTAGTTTTTTTTATGTTCTCGATAATCAATTTTATGGACAGTTAGGTTTGTTTAAACTGCGTGTCGATCAAGGCCATGCCCAGCTGTTTTTATCTGACGAATCTCACTGGTAAACCACAGGGCAGATTTTGAAAAAGGTGACAACTCATGATCTAACAGGAGCGTGATCCTCAAGGGTACTCTGGGGGCCATTGGTGTAGTAGTCCACTAAATCACTGACTGAGGAGAATTGTGGAACAATTGACAAATGTTTTATGTTTTTCAGGTTTCTGAAATGGATACAGCGTTGTGTTTTGGAATATGGTGTATACTGTATAAAGGAAGATCCAGTGAGATGATTTTATGGTCAGTAATGACCAAGTCGAGGATGTGGCCCTTACTATGAGTGGGGACGCATTGCTTCAAATTTAAACAGTCCACAAGTTCTAGGAACACAGCAGCAAAATGGTTAGAGTGTGATGAAACCTGGGTACTGTTTTGGTGGCTGGTAAATAAGAATTATTGTTATATAGAGTGGGTGCTTACATTTAAGTGCCAAACATTTAAAAAGGTAGTCAATTGAGGGAGAGGGAGTGGGAACAGTTTTAAATCTGTGCGATGAATTATGATTAAACCCCCATCACTTTGTATGGGCTTTTGTGATTGTAGATTAAGTATGTTTTATTACCGGACATAAAAATAAAAACTTTAGTATTAAATGTCATGTTGCTTTTGGCCAGAGGACAAAGAATGAAGTCCACTCTTCCAGTTTTTCCTTGTTTATGGCTGAGCAATGTTTTCAGTCTCACATTTTTAATGACTCGAGTGTCCGATGGGAGGCTGTGGTTGTTAAGCTCCAGCAGCTGCGATGGTGAATACAGGCGTATGGCACAAGGTTATGATATGAAACAACCATCCCAGGAACAAGGCAGACAAACCTGACACCCAGGAAATATCACAGCAGAGCATTTGGCCAGTGTCGATGGAAACAGATGGTACCTTGTAGCGGCTCATACTAGCCCCAGGCAAACACTAGGCAGAGTGAACTTTACACGGCAGCTAGCAACAGCTACAGAGACAACAGCCCAACCATAGCCGCAGGTAACATTTATTTAAAAAAACAATGTCAAAGTCAAAATGGCAAATTAAGAGCCACTAGATGTTAAAGCTCTGTGTAAAGTTGGAAATGGCTACTAGGGCCCATCAGCCAGACAAACAATCTTTCAAATAATATTGAGATAGTATGGAGAAGCAGTGAACAGCCAACACCTGCATCCTCTCCCTCACCATTTCACTAGTCTAGTGCCTAGACTAATTAATATTATCTAACAATAATGACAGTCCTAGCTTTCTAAAGTTTTGTTTAGCTCAGGGAACAGATACAGGCTCCATCTGGTGAAACCTGAACTACAGTAGCAGACAATAGGGTTAGCCTGTTTGTTTGCTTCGTGGCCTGGACATTGGATAGTTACTGATTAACTACAGTAGGCCTGTTCTAAGATTATGAGCTATACTACAAGAAATGAAAGCAGCCCCTACTAGAGTGGGATGGATACTGTCCTGCCTTAACAGGTCAGCTTTGCCCTTAAAGGTAGTCCAATTCCTTTACATCCAATGATTTAGCGGCCATAACCTACTGTAAACATGCTGTAAGTTGCCATGTCACATTGGGATGGGGCCAGAGCATGTTACTGCATCAACAACAGCCACTACTAAACTAAATTCCCCTGGATTGTGTGTGCATGACACAGAGAGAGAGAGAGAGAGAGAGAGAGAGAGAGAGAGAGAGAGAGAGAGAGCGAGCATTTCAATCAGCCTGAAGTTCCAGGGTATGAACAGGGTATTCAGCCATGTCAAGTGCGATTCCAAACTGCAGGAAGGAAAATTTTCCCCATCAGTCATTGTGCCGAGCTGGAGCATGAAAAAAAAACTGGTGCTTGAAAAGGGATTTATATATCTATTATTACTGTAGAGGACAAAATAATATAAATAGAACATGATTAAATAAAAAATTATCAATAAATCCTTAATATTACAGGCAAATAATCTGTAAAAAAAAAATTAATTAATTAATATAAAAAAAACGGCACAATAATATTTTTTTCTATACATCTTGTAAAATAATTAAAAAATTATTATTAAGTTATACACATTTCAAAAGTATGTTTTATAATAGTATCAGTTTTTGTTTCAGTAAATATTTAAATTCCATAGTGTGAAATTTACACAGTAGCAGCAACAGGTATTTGATGTGCTTATGTTAGCAGGGTAAGGCACAGAAGAAGTGAAGTCTGCGCTGATGACATTACAGGGTGTTTTGAATGGTGGAATTTTGTCTATGGAAGTTCCCTTTATCTACATTCCATGCACAGGGAGCAAGTAGTATAAAACGCAAATATTTTTTCCCTGTAGCAATAATTCTTTTTCTTAAAACTTAACAATTCAGCACTCTTTTTCTTTTCTTTTTTTCTCTAATTCTGGTCTACAACATTTCTTTAATGTTGTAAAGTTTAATCATCATCAAGAGCAAACACCATCCATGGACTAGAGCCAAGCTACAAGCTTAAAGCTAACGCTAATGCACAAAAACCCAGCATTAGCATTAATAGAGATATTGGTATGAACGGTAACAGACTATCGTGTTGCATTCGATAAACATTCCCTGGAAACACACTCAAACAGGAAAATATCCATCTGCAAAGGACAAACCATTACCGGTGTCAAATTCTGTAAAGGGTCAGCACAAGACTTACCTTAGAAAAGGTCCTTGGCAATGTAGTCCCCGGGACCGCCTGTTCCCAAAACAAAAACTCACGGCTGCTGCAAAGTGCTAGGGGTACTAGTCTCTCGATGGGAGACAGTCCTTTTATTATTTTATATTGCAACTAATTACAACTTAAGCAACAAAAAGCAATATATATGGTAAATAGGTAGAACTAAGCAAAGGGTTCAAAGGAAAATAAAAGCACACAAAGCCTTGTGAACTTAAATTAACAATGCATGGTAACACTGCCTAAGAACATTATCGAAGTACAGCAGGACTCTTTTATACCCTGGTCCTGTGACTCATGTTCCATCAGCCTTACTCTACTAACCATTCAACAGGTTCTTGCCTTATAAGGTTATACTAATACACTAAGCTGCTCTTTACTTTTTCTAAAGCTTTTTTTTTTTTTTTACACAATCAGCAGAAACCACATTTCTATCGCGTGCCTCACTAGCTGTTAAACGTTACACCCTCCTATACATCTTGGGTGTGAAGTACGGTGCTGCTAACATTAACCGCACAACTATTAAATGATTTCTTCACTTTTCTCAGAGGTAGCAGTGACGTCTGGTAGGATGACCTTTGCAGCATTTCTTCTCTCCAGAGCTTTGCGCATCTTCTTAAGACGTCTTCGTTCTTGTCGTGCTGTAGCTCGCCTTACTTTGATGTCTTGAGCATTTTCAGCTTTACTTATTACATCTCCTATAGTGAGCTGGGACATATGACAACTTAAAACATTTGCACGTTCCATAACATAACTCTATCTGCCACTGGACACCTGCTTTCTGACAGACAGGCAGCAGCTAGTGAGACTGGGGGATTTTATGTAAAACAGCCACACCACCAACACTGGAGCCCCACAGGGATGCGTTCTCTCCCCAACTGCACCTCTACAGACCCCACTGTCAAGCTCCTGAAATTTGCAGATGACACTACAATCATTGGCCTCATCCATGACCGTGATGAGTGTGCATACAGAAGGGAGGTTGAGCAGCTGGCTGCCTGGTGCAGTCACAACAACCTGGAGCTGAACACACTCAAAACAGTGGAGATGATTGTGGACTTCAGGAGAAACCCACCTGCACTTCCCCCTCTCACCACCATGAACAGCACTGTGACAGCAGTGGAGTCATTCCGGTTCCTGGGCACAACCATCTCTCAGGACCTGAAGTGGGACATTCACATTGACTCCATTGTTAAAAAGGCCCATCAGAGGTTGTATTTCCTTTGCCAGCTGAAGAAGCTCAACATGCCACAGGAGTTGCTCACACAGTTCTACTCAGCCGTCATTAAATCCGTCCTGTGCACTTCAATAACTGTCTGGTTTGGCTCAGCTACTAAAGCAGACATCAGAAGATTACAAAGGATGGTTCGGACTGCTGAAGGGATTATTGGCACTCCCCTACACACACTGCAAGAACTGTATATATCCAGAGAGAAGAAAAGGGCTCGGAACAGCACTTTGGACCCCTCACACCCAAGCCACCTTCTCTTTGAACTTTTGCCATCTGGCTGATGCTACAGAGGACCAAACACCTGGACAGTCAGACACAAGAGCAGTTTTCCCCAGAGGCAATTCACCTCATGAACAGCTAAACATTCTTCTCACGTCCAATAAATATATGTGCAATATTGTGTGCAACACCACTGTGCAATATACTGTGCAATACCACAGATATTTATTTCATTTATTTGTAAGTATCTCACACCCTACTCCATTTGATGTTAACCTTTTTCTTAAAAAAAAAATCCTACTCCATTTGTTGTCATTTTTTGTGTGTGTGTTCATTTTGTGTCGTGCTGTTTTGCCTTGTCATTTATTTTGTTCTGGAAGCTCTGTCACTAAAACAAATTCCTTGTACATGCAAGCATACTTGACAATAAAACTCTTCTGATTATGATTATGATTAAAACAGTGAGATCATATGCAAGACCCTGAACTAAGGAAAACCATGGACTTAAATAATATAATAAATCAAAACTTGAAACAATGACACCTGTATAGAATAACTGGAAAAATGAGACAATGACAAAGTCCCAAACAAACAATGTCCTTGGGCACAGAATGCCATCCAGGGGTTATCCACATGGCAAATGTGGTCCAGAACATTGCACACCAAAAATGTTTGTCAGGCTGTGGTGCAGGATGTTAGGATAGGTGCTATGTACAGTGTTATGCAAAAGTTTAGGCACCCTTAATAAATAACAGATTTAGGTAAAAAAAAAATTAATTCAGTCTCTCTTGGAAATGGAAAAAAATGCACAATATTTTCAGTAAACATTGATGCATAGTTACTGCTCATGCCATTAATTGAAAAAAAAAAAATATATATATATATATATATTATGGCTTTGTTCCAGAGTGTCAGATTCTTTTTATAAGGTTTTAGACCTTAATCAGCTTGTTAGATCTGATGCATGGCAACAACTGTGACTAGTAAATGCGAATTTCAAAGCGTTACAAATAGTTTGACTCTTCAAATCTTGTGCACACCCTTGCAGATGTAGGTTTGCAGTTATGCCATATTGTGTTCATTGAGATTAATGATGCTGTTTGTTCACTAATATTACTTCGGGGAGACACAGGTGAACTTAATTTAGTGCTAAAGTGAAACATGTACACACGCCGACACACTAGGGGGAGACAAAGCAGCGACTCAGTAATCCGATGAACCAGATCTGGGACCAAGGTGGCACAGGTGTGACAATACCACCCCCTCAGGACCAGCTTATCGAGGGAAGCGCAGGTACCCTTTCCGCATTTCCGGAGGGAATAGGGACAGACGGCAGTCGTGGTGCTGGATGATCCGGCCTTGTTCAGTGGAATTTTTCAATGAGCTCATGGCTCAAGATGTCTCGGCCTGGGTCCCAACTCCACTCCTCCGGACCATACCTTTCCCTATCCACCAAATATTGGAGGGAACCCCGCTCCTCCAGGTGTCTAGTAGTTCTTTGACAATGAACGCATGGGTGCCCTGTATTTCCATGGCCCCAGAAAGTGAAGGTTATGCTGCTCCTTCGTCTAGCGGCTCCCGGATCACTGGCCTAAAAAGGGAGACATGAAAGACAGGGTTAATACAAAAATGATTGCGGAGCTTTAACCTAAAGGAGAAGATGGGGAAGGAACCAATGTATCTGGGGGTAAGCTTACGACAGGGGAGGTTAAGGTGAAGGTCCCGTGTCGAGAGCCATACCCGATCGCCTACCTGGAGCGGAGGACTTTCCCTTTGCCATCTGTCGGCAAATCTTTTCAAACGACTGCATGGGAGATCTTCGTGTGCGTGGCCTCCCATACTTTCTCCACTATCTTAAACCACTGATCCACCATGGGTATATTGGTGGGCATGGAGTCCCAGGGACACAGTGAAACGGCGTTAGGCCGATTTCGGAGTGGCACAATGAGTTTTGCGCATATTCCGCCCAGATTAAGCAGTCTGCCCATTCATGCTGTCGACTGGTACAGTATGCTTGGAGGTACCTCCTGAGTTCTTGGACAGTCTGCTCTGCCTGCCCATTAGACTCTGGGTGATAGCCTGACATTAGGCTAACAGTGGTCCCCAAATTCTGAAAGAAAGCCTTTCAGACTATGATCTGAAATGATATACTCCGGGATGCTGTAGCAGCATCTCTCTACCACCTGAGAGAGACCTAAACAGGATTAAGCCACATCCCTTGGAGAATCAATCCACCACCACAAGGATTGTCGAATACCCTTTAGACACCGGCAGAACCATGACAAAGTCCACTGCGATGTGTGACCATGGTCTGTTAGGTGTTGGCAGGTGCAATAATTTACCAACGGGCAAACTACGAGGGCTTTTTGTTGTCGCACAGATCGCACAAGACAAAACCACTTATTTCATGGTTACTGAGGCTGTCGCCTTGTATGTGTGGTTTATTTTCATACTATCCTTGGATGTTTACTGTTTCAGAGCTGGGAGACCTGTATTTGGTTTTACTGTCAGTACTGTTTCTCTATAAAATCTAAGTTTACCCAAATATGCATCCTCAAGCTGAATCCATACATGTACACGCACCACAAAATATGAACACAAAAATCTTAGTGAAACCATCACAAAACACATTAGCACAATAAAGTCCTCTCTACATGCATCATTGCAACTTTGTTGCCTATGACCCCATCAATGGATCACCAGTTTTCCTACCTTTGACCACTTTTGGTAAATTGGATCGAACTTATGATAGTTCCTGACCCTGCATACTAGGAACATCCCACAAGACATGATATTTTGGAATTGTTTTAACTCAGTCTCCTTGCCATCACAATTTGTCCCTTTGGCACAGTAGCTACAGTAACAATATCTCATTATTCAGATTGGTTTTCTTCGACCAGAGGAGCAAATTCAGGCAAAGACTGATTACCATCATTTACATTTACATTACATGTATTTAAGCAGTTGGCAGACGCTCCTATCCAAAGCGACTTACAAAAAGTGCCTTAAAGTTTATATCACTGGATAGATACTTACACTGGGTTACTAAGTGCCATCAGTCAAACACAACTGAGTTTTTGTTTGTTTGTTTGTTTGTTTGTTTTTGTTTGTTTCAGAATACCAAGTGTTCTACAGAGCACCATATTTTCCTTCTCTATGGCCATAAAATTATACTCTGTATTGATCTGGAATCAATAATGTTATTTGAGGCTTAGATCTTGAATCTTGAATAAATCTTGAATTACAATAGCACTTGAAAGCAAGATTGATGTATTGGGCAGCAAGTAAACATTCTGTCTAGACGACTAAATCAGAGACAATCACTAAGAGGCGAGTGGTCATTATGTTTTGGTTAATCAGTGTAATCTTTAAAATATTAACTGGGTTAGCAAAAATATTTTTATTATAAATAGGTTTATTGTTTAATAATCTTATATCTCCAGCATACTTAGAAACAATTATCAGATCAACCCAATAAAAGATCATCTTAAAAGGACATTCTAAAAGTACAGCAGTTGGTTGAGTAGAAGTAGGTCTGTGTTACTATTTGGGAACCTTCACTTAAGTAAGAGGATACCGCCTGCATCATGGACCAATACATGGCTCCAGAAGTACAATTTAAAGATTTATTTTTTTTCTCCATTTTACAAATAAAAACCATGGTTGTTCTTATATCTGTCTATCTCTGTATTGTATTCATTCTTGATATTTCACTAATTATGATTTTAAAGATTCTTGAAATCTACATCTTATTGGCTTGTATAAAGATATTTAAAACACAAATATTGCTATTAAACAGCATAATGTAGTAGAAGATCATACTATCATTTTATTTGGTACAGGTCTTTAAACGATATAATATATGATAAGAGGATTTGGTCGCATCATTAAAAATAGTGAATAAAAGACTTCTCATGGAAAAACATTAATTAATGATGAAGAGTCTGTTTGAAATATTTGTAGTGTAATAATCAATTTAAAGCACCTTCTAAACCACGGGTAAAACAGAGCATAAATAACCGGATTAATGGTGGAGTTAAGACAATAAAATATTGAGACTTGTTGTAATACTTTTGTCTGTAGTTCAAAAACATTGCTTAAAAAACTATAAATAAAATATGGAAGTAAACACACCAGAAAGACAGACACTAAAATTCCGAGGACTTTAGCTGCTTTTCTCTCAGACTTCAATGAATGTGAGGTGATTTTCTGTCTTCTAGGCTGTGTGAGATTATTAAGCTCTCTGATAGCAGTGGCATGTTTCTTAGCAATCAAAAAAACTTGAGTATACAATATGATTATGACAGAAAGTGGAAAAATGAATGAATATACAAGATCAATTACAGTCCAAACTTCATTCAGAAAGTAAAAACACTCTCCAGGACACATTAGAGAACTCATAAAGTTTCCATTAAAATGATAGAATGCTGTGCAATACCCCAGACACAAACACCAGTTAAAATAAACCGCAGTGGCCATCACCCTCCTAGAGATTTTATTTATGTACAGAAATGGGTTTGAGAGAGCCAAAAATCGATCAACAGAAATTAAAGCAATATTATAGATTGACACTATCATGACAACACCTGCAATTAACCAAAAAATGGTGCAGAAATCTTTTCCAAAAATCCAACAAGACTCAATTGTCCAGATTAACATTGAAGGCATCAGTAATGCACCAACAAGGAAATCCGACACAGCCAGAGAGAGCACGAGTGTATTAGTCGGTGTGTGAAGCTGTTTGAAGTGAACAACAGAGATGATGACAAGCATATTTCCACACACTGTTAGCAGAACCACAGTAGCTGAACACACGTACAGTAAGATATAAACTGCAGGAGATACAGATCTCTCTGGACAGGAGAAATGCTCACAGCGATCAGACTGATTAAATTCTGTCAGGTTCATGAACTCAGAATTTTTTACTGCTTAAACAATTTCATGAAATTAAATGCTGTAGACACCTGTAACTATAAAAAAAAAGAGTTATAACTAAAGCAACTCTTGTGTTTTTATAGTTTATACAATGATCACGCCCCCATATTTGAGTAACAGCTTAAACATTATGTCATGCTTTAAAGGGAAAAAGGCCTAGCATATATTGGCCAGGGAACCATATGAACTCTAATGCAAAATTTGTTTAAGAGAGCCTATATATTATTGCATACTACAAAGTAACTTTGTATAATAAAATTTCTTCAGGTATAGTATAGTATAGTATAGTATAGTATAGTATAGTATACAAAATGTAATGATTATCAGCAGGATTTTTTTTCTTTCTTTCTTTTTTTATGGCAGCCTTGTAGTTCTTGGTGTGTTTCCAATATACTCCACTTTCCTCGCAGTCACCAGCCATGACGGAAGACTTAACTAAGAAAGCAGGTCTTCCTTGTGATGTCTTGGTGCAAGTATACTTGACTTTTAAACGGCCAGTTTTTGAGTATGCTAGTTCAATATGGGGTGGACTATCTAATGGTATCTCTGAGGAGTTAGAGAAGATGCAAGAGTGAGCAAAATTGAGTGAAAGTCATGATGAAGCCGCCACACATACTTTTACTAAAATACTGCATTGTTTCCTGCCTATTGCTCCAACACCTACATATTCTCTTCGGCAACAAAAGACATTTGCTATACCAAGAAGTACCAAACGCCATACATGTTACCAGAAGAAAAGCCAAAAGCCATGAACTCTCCTTTATTCCCAATGCTCTTAAACTGCATAAATCTGATGTGATTTAGGGTGCCTTTTCTGTGTATATGTGTTATTTTATTATTTTATTATTATTTTTATATTAAGTAATTGATTGATTTTGAAGTATGTGTATATTTGACACATTTTAGGGTTTTGTACTGCAATATCCTGCCTTGTCAGATTTGACATAAATAACAACAATAACAGCAACAAGTAATTGTTTTGGAAAATAAATGTGTAACATATAATATAATTGAAATTTCATGATCTCATTACATTTATCTAAGAAATATTTTTTATATAGTAATGACCGGGAAAAACAAAACAAAACAAAAAATACAGCACAGTGAAATTCTTTCTTCACATATACCAGCATGACTGGGGTTAGAGTGCAGGGTTAGCAATGATACAGTGCCCCTGGAGCAAAAAACCTTGCTCAAGGGCCCAACAATGGCAGCCTGGCTGAGCTGGGAATCAAACCACCAATCCTCCACTCAGTAACTCAGTGCCTTAGCCCTCCACTAATAGAATATAGAATATTTTTGTATTCTAATTAATTAATTAAAAAAAGTTTAAGTTACTTAAAAGGGTGGGCATTATAGATAAAATGAAGTTACAGTAAAATGACAAAATAATAATTTAATTTAATTATGTAATTCTCCTTGTCCTTGGACTATAAATATTAATGTGGACATGTAAGAATTATGGACATTCACCCTAGGCAGCATCTGTTTATTAGTACTTATACATATTTATTTTATCGCTTATTACAAAACATATTTCTGATAAAAAAAGAAGTATCTTACAGCAAAATACATGTAGGGCAAAAATTAAAGCAAAATATGTAAAAAAAAAAAGTAATAAAAAACAATTATGATATTATTAACCTTATTTATAGATATATTTATTTGTATAGTCTCTAGAGGTGATAGAAAATAAAAGCATATAGAAATAAATGCTTAAAACTAGCAAAATTATCTGCCAATAGAAAATAGAATGAGAAAAGTATGCTTACAAATTAATAGGTTTAATAGGTTTGTTGTAATCTAACATTAAGAAATTGTACATTAACATTACTATATTCAAAATATTTTAAATTTCAAAAGCTTTTGCGGTCTAGTAGCAATATTTAGACACATGATTAAAGGCAATTAGAAAAGCATTTTATTAAAGAACATTGATTAATGCAGAATCAGATTGAAATATCCGCAGAGTTATAATTAATTTAATGCACCTCCTAAACCATGGGTAAAACAGAGCATAGATATATGGATTTATGGTTGAGTTCAGATATCCCACAATCATGACTTTATGAAAAGTTTCTGCTTGCAGTTCAATAACATTGCCTAATAAACTGTAAATAAAATATGGAAGTAAACACACCAGAAACACAGACACTATAATACCTAGAACCTTAGCGGCTTTTCTCTCAGATTTCATCGAGTGTGAGGTGATTTTCTGTGTTTTAGGCCGTGTGTGATTATTAAGCTCTCTGATAGCAGTGGCATGTTTCTTAGCAATCACAAAAACTCCAGTATACAATATGATTATGATGGAAAGTGGAATTACAAATGATATGACAAGATCTATTACCGAACAGACATCATTTACTATATAAACACACTCTCCAGGACAAATTACAGAGCTCATGAACGTTCCATTAAAAAAATAGCCTGCTGTATTATATGCCACACATAAACACCAGTTACAATGTACAACAATGCACATCGTCCTCCTAGAGATTTTGTTTATATAGAGAAAGGGGTTGGAGAGAGCCAAATACCGATCTACAGCAATAAGAGCAATGTTATAAATGGATACAGTCATGATGAAACCACTAATTAACCAAAAACTGTTGCAGAAATGCTTCCCAAAAATCCAACATGACTCAATTGCCCAGATTGACATCACTGGCACAACTAAAGCACCACAGATTAAATCTGACACCGCCAGAGAGAGCACAAGCATGTTAGTCGGTGTGTGAAGCTGCTTAAAGTGAAAAACAGAGATGATGACGAGCAGATTTCCACACAATGTTAGCAGAACCACAACAGCTGAACACATATACAGTAAGATATAAACTGAAGATACAGATCTTTCTGGACAGGAGGAATGCTCACAATGATCAGACCGGTTAAACTCCATCAGGGTCATGAATACACACTGTAGACAATGAAGCAATGAAATGCTGTAGATAATTACATCATATATTGGATGCTACTTCTGTAAAATCCATTTGCCCCAGCTACAGCTCAAACAGCTCTAGTGCTTTTATAGGTTAAAAACTTATCACACCTCCCTGAGTTTGAGTGACAGTATGATAGATATGATGTCACACCTTGGAACAAATGGGCCAATTAAATGGGCCAATCTTGGATTTCGATCTGCCAAAGTGCTATAAGAAATAAAATAGAACAAGGTCCTCAGGTATGGTAAAGGAGAATAGATTTTGAGACTGTACAATAAATAAAATTGAGATCATTCAATTACAGCATTTCTGATGAATAATTACAATTTATTTTTAATTCATTTATGATAATTACAATGTGCCATACAGTTTTACAATCACACATTCTCCTCTGATTTAAGCAACACAGACCAACTCTTCTGCTAAAAGAAATTCGCAACACTGCCTCCTCCTACTTGTAGTGTTTTATTCTGTTATGCTGGTTTCTACATACAGTTGCTTGCCCTGTCATTGACAGTGTGTTATGTTTTATTTTATTTTTTCACACTTGTCCCAATTTATGCAGGTGTTTTAATCCAACTGGTACTCCATTATTCCACATGTAATTTTTCATTGTACCTGTAATGGAGGACATCCTTTTCTGTCCTTTTTAAAACTGACCGAATTATTCTTACATTATTTCACAACAATACATAACAGATCAACATTGTTCCTAATTCACAATTTACTACCACTTGTTTCTCATAACTCACATCTTTATTTGCTTAATATACCACCTTGTGTAAGAGTTAAACTAACTGTTGGCTTGACTATTTGGTAAACATGAAACCTTTTTGATCCCAAGACCGAAATACAGGGCATAGAGGACAGATGGGGGCTTAGCATGATGGCTGTGGACTAAACGGGCATAAAAATTAGCCAGAGACAGAAAATTGTGTATGGAGCTTTAAAATGGTGTAGTGAACACAATGTTCTTGAATCTGGGCAGCGGAGCAAAGACAAAATAGTATAGTAGTAGTGAAATAATGTGCATATAGCGAGTTTGATGGAGACATGGTGGTGCTTTTATATAATATACAGTATGCTACTGGATGTTAGATTTGTGCAAATAACAATTATTCAAAGACGATTGTAAGATGGTTGTGCAAATGATTTAAGGGCGGTTGTAAGATCCAGTTCAACTGTTCATGAGGTAGGAGGTAAAAGAAGTTGTGTCCTGGGTGTGAGGGGTCTGTGGAGAATTTTCCTGCTCGTTTCCGGGTTCTTGTGGAGTACAAGTCATGGGGAGAGAGCAAGGGAGCTCCAATGATTTTTTCAGCTGTTTATACTGTTTTCTGCAGTTTTGTGGCTGCTCCAAACCAGACAGTGATATGAGCACAAGACAGACTCAATAACTGCAGTGTAAAAATGTTTTAGCAGGTCCTGAGGCAGACCATACTTCCTTAGTTGGCGGAGGAAGTACTGTACATTCTCTGCTGTTTTTTTTTTTTTGAGAATGGAGTTAATATTGAGTTCCCATTTCAGGTCATGGGAAATGGTAGCTCCCAGAAACATGAAAGACTCCACGGTTGACACAGGATTGCGGGATATTGTGAGTGGGAGTAGTGTTGAAGGCTGTCTCCTAAAGTCCACTGTCATCTCCACAGTTTTGAGCGTGTTTAGCTCCAGGTTATTCAGACTGCACCAGAGCACCAGGTGCTCCACCTCCTGTAGATATGCAGACTCGTCACCATCTTGGATGAATCCAATGAGCATAGTGTCGTCTGCAAATTTCAGAAGTTTGACAGCTTGGTCTTTGGATGTGCAGTCGTTAGTGTAAAGGGAGAATAGCAGAGGGGAGAGGACACATCCTTGCGGTGCAGTGCTGACTATTTGTGCGCTAGAAGTAACTCCCCCCAGTCTCACCTGCTGGAAGCTGGTGATCCACTGGGATATGGCAGGGGGTACAGTAAGCTGTAGGAGTTTAGAGGAAAGGATGTCTGGGATTATCGTATTAAAAACCGAGCTAAAGTCGACGCACAGAATTCTTGCATAGGACCCAAGGCAGTCAAGATGTTGGAGGAAGTGCAGCCCCATGTTAACTTCATCATCCACTGACCTGTTTGCTCTGTATGCAAACTGAAGGGGATCTAATAGCTGCTCTTTGATAGTCCTTAGGTAGGTCAATACAAGTCGTTCAAAGGACTTCATGACCACAGATGTTAGCGCTATAGGCATGTAGTCCTTCAGACCTATGACGGAGGGTTTCTTGGGGACCGGAGTGATGGTGGACAGCTTGTTGTGCAGTAGGTCAGCGTCGTTTTACATCCTATTTACAAATTGTGAGGGGAGCTTGGGTGTTGGAGGTGTGTGATGATAGCGGAGTTATCAGAGGCATGATGTGGGCTGTCGATGGGCTGGGATGGGTCAGAGGTTTGCTGGTGTTCTTCTCAAACTTGCAGTAAAAAAGGTGTTCTTCCTTAGCCTGACAAAAGGGTTCCAGTCTGTCTGTGAACCATGGCTTGTTGTTATCATATGTGTTTGGTTGGCACACACATACAGGCTCCTCGCTAGATTAATGCTGCCTTTTCCAACACAACAGCGTGCTCCTATGTGAGCTGATTTATTCAAGTCATAATATAATATAACATATTCTTACTGTGTAGTATATTTTTTTGTGTGCATAAGAATTGCATTTCAATTAATGTTTCATGGTGCTCCAGTCAGCCACTGCCCAGGACTTTCACGACAATCTCCGTGTATCTGTATGGAGATACACAGTGTAGGTGTATCTGCACGGAGAGATTGGGTGTGTGTGTGTGTATGCCAACATATGTTCGTTAAAACGTAAAAATGTGTCGACATTGAGCACCATCAGAAGACATAAATGAACAAAAAAAATCTATATTTTGAAGTAAATATTCTTATATGCACACAAAGTTTTTCAGACTTTTTATAATAATATTCATCATGTTTTTTTTTTCCGGTTTGTGTCAAGCATTGAATAATTATTTAATCTATTATTTGACTATGGCTGGAAATAATAGCTGGAATGTGATTGTGAATTTATGACTGAAATAAAGCTGTTCATTGGTGTGTGTGAACCCGCGGCTTGTACTTTCACATTACAAAAGGTAGCGATTTTATTCAAAAGGCTGATAGACATGTGCGATTTTAAGAGATGTTAAGAGATTAACGACAAAGTGAGTGCAAGACAGAAATACTTTTTACTTTTACCCTACAAAGGTTGAGGTATTTTGTGGAACGTTTTCCCAAGATCATGTGACTGCATTTTGGCAGTTATTGCTGTGTTTATGTGGCTAATAAAAACTAATAACCAATAATTTTTATTTATTTAATTAAATTAAACTTAATTATAGTATGTAGAATTTAATTAATCGGAATGCACAATAACTCATTTGATCATGGCAGTCCATCTTAAATAATATATTTAGGTAGATTTAACATGGTGCAAGTCGGAATTACTAAGAAAATTTGCCTAAAAAAAACTAACACACAAGAGGAAGGAAAAAATGGACAATAGCTGAAAAAAACAACAATCCAACTTTAAACAGGACTGTCAATTAATGAAAAAAAAATGAGAAAAAGAGGTGTTAATGGTGAAGAAAACACTGTAAACATGTAAATAACACCTGGCATGAAAAAAGTGTACAATATGTAAATATTAAATATTGTTTCATTAATAAAGTGTTTAAAATCTTAAAATCTTTCTCTCTCTCTCTCACTCACTCTCTCTGTTACACACACACACACACACACACACACACACACACACACACACACACACACACACACACACACACAATAGCTAATTTAAAATTGAATTGATTTAGCATTTAACATATGGTAATTTTAGACTTTTTCAGAATTAACCAAGTCATGACATACGCATCTTCACCAAAAATTATTTTCTGTGATAAAACCATTACATTAACACATCAGCAAATGTTGTCAAAATTTAGCTTTGTGTCAGATTTATAGCTTACAGAAATGGTAAGCAGCTTGATTAAGGATTATTATGATCCTGGTTAAGGGCTTTTATGTTTCTTACCTAAAGTTACTGACTGATATACATCCCATGGTTCTCCTCCTTAACCCCAGTTCTTTGTCCAATATGTGACTCTATTAAACAAAAAAGGAAAGAAAATGCAACAGTAAGCACCCACACAAAGTACCCAAATGATTCTTGCTTACCACATCTAACTGAAGGAGCCATTTTGCCCAAGGCCTCCTTTGTCAGAGAAAAAGAAAATAAATTGTCTTATTAGTGATTCTAAAGATGAATCAATTGCTCTGTACCTCCCCTGTATACTCTCCTATGTGTCTACAAGCAAACATACAATTTCATCATATGCCTTAAGAGCACAGATTCTTTAGTTCAACAGGAAATACAAGACTGCAATATGAACTGCTTTACAGAGACTTTGTTGTTGGAAGAGGGATATACTATATAGTTAAATTCAACTGATCTGTTCTTCAAGCAAATCCTATAAATAAAAAAAAGGGTTAATCAACTATTCTTTTTACAAAGCATGCAAAAATGTAAACCCTGCACTGCTCTTCTCACACAGTGATGCACTATAGGGTGTGGACACAGCAGCTCAACTGTGAATGAACATTGCTAAATAAAAGTATATTTTTTTAATATAGTGCTTTGCCTTTTTGCAAGAGGCTTGATTATAAGTATTATCTCACGAGCAGACATTCACTACAATAAAACATCTAATTTGCTGCCATCCAAAGATGTTCACTTCTTATTTTCATAAAGGATTGCATATGACTTCAAAATGCATATCACTATCATTAAATATAATAAAATGTTATATTTTATTTATAGTGAGAAGTTAAATGGTTACAGATGTCTACATTTTATATAATAGAAAAATTAGGGCGCGTCATAAAAAAGGAAAAACAACTTTTTTTTTCATGAAAGAACATTGATTAATGCAGAATCTGTTTGTAGTATTTGCAGAGTGATAATAAATTTAATGCACCTCCTAAACCATGGGTAAAACAAAGCATAAATAACAGGATTAATAGTACAATTAAGATAACATAAGAATACAAGTCCATTAATTATTTTTCCCTGTAGTTCAATAACATCACCTAGCAAACTATAAATATAATATGGAAACAAACACAACAGAAACACAGACACTAAAATGCCGAGGACTTTAGCTGCTTTTCTCTCAGATTTCATCGAGTGTGAGGTGATTTTCTGTGTTTTAGGCCGTGTGTGATTATTAAGCTCTCTGATAGCAGTGGCATGTTTTTTAGCAATCACAAAAACTAAAGCATACAATATGATTATGGCAGAAACTGGAAAAATAAACAAAATTACAAGGTCAAATGCAGTCCAAAACTTTTTAAAAAAGTAAAAACACACTCCCGGACACATTACAGAAGTTGCAAATGTCTCATTAAAAGAAATAAGTCCTACCATATACACAACACATACACACCAGTTTAAATAAACCACAATGCACATTTTTCTTACAGAGACTGTGTTTGTGTAAAAAAATGGGTTTGAAAGAGCCAAATATCGATCCACGGCAATTAGAGTAACAACATATGTAGCGAATATTCCAAGGAAACGGGCAATCAACAAAAAAACAATGCAATAACTTTTGCCAAAAATCCAGCATGACTCAAGTGACCAGATTAACATTGGCAGCATCACAAAAGCACCTAGGAGGAAATCTGAAACCGCCAGAGAGAGTACGAGCATGTTGCTTGGTGTGTGAAGCTGTTTGAAGTGAAAAACAGAGATGATGACAAGCAGATTTCCACACAATGTCAGCAAAACCACAGCAGCTGAACACACATACAGTAGAAAATACACTCCAGAAGATACAGATCTCTCTGTACAGGGAAAATGCATGCAGAGATCAGACTGGTTAAACTCCATCTGGTTTATGAATACAGCATTCTTCTAATGTATATAAACGTTCAAGAAAGGTCTATATATTGGATGTTACCACTGTAAAAAACTCAATCAAATGACTTACAGCTTAAGCAATTCAATTGCTTTTATAGTTTGGAAACTGTCAACACCTCCCAAGTCTAAGTGACAGCAGTATACATATAATGCAATGCTTATTTTAACAAAAGGCTAACAGATACTGCCAGGGGAATAAATAGATAGATAGATAGATAGATAGATAGATAGATAGATAGATAGATAGATAGATAGATAGATAGATAGATAGATAGATAGATAGATAGATAGATAGATAGATAGATAGATAGATAGATAGATAGATAGATAGATAGATAGATAGATAGATAGATTTTTTTTAAGGATTATAAAATAAATTGCTTAAATACACAATCCAGATGAGTTTTCATGTTTGTTACTATTGCACTATTGGTAAATTTAAGTATTAGGTTTTTAATGGTAAGCAGAGCAGGCCCACACAAAAGTGGAGTGGTCAGGCAAAACGAAGTGTATTTGAATTTGATTCAACAGAATGCTGACATGCAGCCCATAGTATTGAATGATTTTCTCTGTCCACCACCAGTCACAGGGTATTTTGTGAATGTGCTAAAGATTGCCGATTGTTCATGGCCGAGTCTGCAGTGGATCGGTGTGAAAGACGTCTCGGGTTACTTAGCTGTAACCCTAACTGGGATGTTCTCTGATAAAGAGGGAACGAGATGCTGCGTGAAAACGCTATGGGAACATCTCTTTGTTCTCCGGGTGTGAAGCCTGTGTATGTCAAAACCGCCAAATACTTCGGCTTATAACCTCTGCTAGGTGACGTCACCGAATAAGGTGCACCTGCAGGGTATAAATAGGAGTGAACCGGAAACATCCTCAGGTCCATTTTGTCTGAAGGACATCCAGGCACGCCAGCAGTCCGGCATTGAAACGCAGCATCTTGTTCCCGTTTTATCAGGGAATAGGGTTACAGCTAAGTAACCCGAGACGTTTCCTTTCAAAAGCTACACTCAATGCTGCATGAAAATGCTATGGGAACGAGAATACCAATGCCGCAGCACTGCAAGTGTCTGGACCCCCAGTGTTGTGTAGCGTGTGTGCGCAATAGCCAAGGAGGTCTCAAACCTAACTCTGGGATGCAGACTCAAGGATCCGCGAGCCCAGAGTAGCATTGACATCCAGAATATAAAATCTAACCAACGTGTGTGGAGAGGACCAGATCACACACCTGCTGCAGGGGGACGCGTCTTGCCAGAGAAATTGATGAGGCAATCCCCCTGGTTGAATGAGCCCTTATTCCCAGAGGCGAAGTGTGACCACGCACCTCCATAGGCTAGGGCAATAGCATCTCTCACCCAGTGTGACAGAGTCTGTATAGTGGCGACTGCCCCCCGGTTGTGACCACCATGGCAAATAAAGAGCTGCTCTGACTTATGCCACTGGCTAGTGCGGTGGATGTAAATCTGAAGAGCACATACTGAACATAGTAAGTGAAGTCTTTCCTGCTCCAGAGCTGTGAAAGGCGGAGGACAGAAGCCTTCGAGAACGACTGGGTGCATGGTTGAGAATAGAACCTTGGGAAGATAGTTCGGGTGAGGATGCAGAATAGCTTTGACTAGCCCAGGGGCAAAGTCTAGGCAGGATGGCGTAGACTGACAGAGCCTGCAGATCCCCAATCCTCTTCAAAGTAATAGCCATAAGAAAAACCATCTTAAGAGACAAAAGCCTGACAGCGCTGACTCTAGTGGTTTGAAAGGGGTGTCAGCCAGGCCTTCGAGTACGATAGCTAAGTCCCATGAAGGGACCGTCGCTCTAGTTGGCGACCTCAACCGTTTAGCTCCACAAATAAAACGGGCAACTAAATGGTGCTTCCCCACAGAAATCCCATCGGTCAGAGCATGACAAGCCGAAATAGTGGCTGTGGACGTTCTGAGAGTACTAGGGCATAAGCCCGAGGACAACTTTTCTTGCAGAAATTCCAGCACTGAAACAATCTGGCAGTAAACTGGGTCTACATGTCTTGCCATGCACCAGTTTTCAAATACACTCCATTTGAGGGCATAAGTTCTTCTAGTGGAGGGAGCCCTGGCACTTAAAATGGTTTCAATTACGCTGGCTGGAAGACCAGCATCTCTTAGTTGGTCCCCTTCAACTAAGAGATGAGGGCCAAACTTGAAGGTTCCAGAGCTCGGGCCAGGGATGAAATATTGTCCCCTGCGCCTGAGACAGAAGATCCCTCCTCACTGGAATCACGCAGGGTGAGCCGTCAAGGAGAGATATTTGATCCGAGAACCACATTCTGGTCGGCCAATGGGGCGCTATCAATAAGAGGCACAAACCCTGTTGATGGACCCAATGCCCTGACTCCTGGGAGCAGAACTATGGGTGGAATCGCATAAAGGCGTAATCTGGGCCATGTGTGGGGCATCGCGTCCAGATCCAGGGGAGCTGGAGGAGTCAGAGAGTAGTAAAAGGGAACATTGTGCTGCCTCTTGCGAGGGAAAGAGGTCCACCTCTGCTACATAAAATCTCTCCAAGATTTGACTGACTACTTCGGGGTGGAGTTTCCATTCTCCATGTGTCACAGCTTGTCTGGATAGCAAGTCTGCTCCTACATTCATATGCCCCAGAATGTAAATCGCCCTGAGGGACAGGAACTTGTCCTGTGCCCAAAGCAGAACCTGGTGCGCTAGCTTGTTCAAGCGACACGAGCGCAGTCAACCCTGGCAATTTATGTACGAGACTACCGCAGTGTTGTCCACCCTCACTAGGACATGGTAGCCTCTCAACTGCTGGAGGAAGTGTTTCAGGGCCAGAAACAGAGCCATCATTTCGAGGCAATTGGTGTGCCAATGCGAGAAGATGACCTCTCCAGCTTCCTTGTGCTGGACGGCCATCCAAGACCGCACCCAGCCCGTGAGGGAAGCGTCTGTCGTTAGCATCTTGCGACGACAAGATGGACCTAAAGTGGGACCCAAAGTCAGAAACCGGGGTCTGAACCACATAGAAAGGGTACGAAGCCCCCGGCGCGTAACCCTTGTTAGCCTCTGGTGATTGGCCCTTGAATGAAATCCCCTGGCACTTAGCCACAGTTGAAACGCTCTTATGTGCAGAAGGTCCAAAGGTATCACCGTGGACGCAGCTGCCATAAGGCTTAGAGATCTCTGAAAGTGATGAACAGTCACCTCCTGGCCTACCTTGATTTCCTTCAGCATGATGAGAATGGATTTGACATGACCAGGAGACAGCTGTGCCCGCATTGTGACTGAATCCCATGTGACACCTAAATATGTTGTCCTCTGAACAAGAAAGAGAACGCTCTTCCTGGTGTTGAGTCTAAATCCTAAAGAATGTAGATGAGCTAGGATGACATTTCGATGTCAAAGCGCTAGCTCCTGAGACTGAGCCAGAATCAGCCAGGGCATAAAGGAGCCAGAGCCGCATCCATGCATTTTGTATATGTGCTGGGTGACAGAGCTAGGCCAAATGGAAGGACCCGATACTGGTAAGCTTCGCCCCCGAAAGTGAACCTCAGGAACTTTTTCTGCTGTGGCAATATGTCTATATGGAAATATGCGTCCTTGAGGTCGATTGTCATAAACCAATCCTCTGGTTGGATTTGAGAAACAATCATTTTGACAGTCAACATTTTGAATCTGGATTTCCTGAGATAGCGATTCAAGCCGTGAAGATCCAAAATCGGACGCAACCCCCCCATCTCTCTTGGGCACCAAAAAGTACCGACTGTAGTAGCCCGACTCTCTGTCTGGGACGGGACCATGTTCTATGGCCCCTTTGCCCAGCAGAGTCTGTAATTCCTGGGCCAGCAGATGTGCTCGGTCCGGTTTTAATGGAAGTGGAGACCACGCCGTTGAAATGCGGAGGACGATGTGCAAATTGAATCGTGTACAGTCCTTTGTACCCAAGGAGATACACCTGGCAGTAGTTTCCATGCTGCCAGCTTCTCCGAAAGGGGCACGAGCTTTGACACTTCGGCTGGATGGTGGGGTGTTAGGTGTTCGGTATCCTGAAGTGTGGCAGGAGATGACCGAACACCCAACATTTCGTTGGAGACCCACACGCCCCGGAACATTGGGATTGAACACTGGCCTCCTGGGAGTTCCAGGGAGGAGGCCCTATTTTGTGAAGGAAATCCAGGCGCCCCTCCCTGGGGGGAGACACCCCCATGGCCCCGGGCGCACAAGCCTCAGGACTTCCTCACGCCTAATAGGGGCCAGACCTGATTGGGACCGGGTGGTTGACGGTTCTGACTCTTGAGCACAGCGGGGAAGAAACCTCCCAAAGACCTGTTCATATAGCTTCGCCTCCCGAAACCTAGTGGCGACGGAATTAACAGCGTCACTAAAGAGGCCGGAAGGCGTGACAGGGGCATCAAGGAGAACAGCACAATCCCTATCCTTGATGCCCGTGAGGTTCAGCCACAGACACCTCTCCGTGGATACCATGGCAGCCATGGAATGGCCAACAGCACGGGCCGTCTGCTTGGTTGCACAGAGAGACAGGTCTGTGGCTCGCGCAGCTCTGTAAAAACATCAATAGCCCTGCCAGTGCTCAGGTCCTTCAGCAAGTCAGCTTGGTAGGCCTGCAAAACAGTCATGGTGTGCAGGGAAGCACCAGCCTGACCCGCTGCCTGAAAAGCTTTCCTCACCAAAGCAGATGTCAATCTACATGGCTTGCAGGGGAGAGTAGGCTTTTTCAGGGTGGATGATGTCCCAGGAGAAAGAGAGCCCCCAAGCGTCTCTTTTATCTGGGGCATCATCATATAACCTCATGCTTTCGCATCAACAATATTCGAATAAGTCAAAGTCGATGACACAAAAACATGCGATGAATACGGCTTGCTCCATGAAAGAGTCAACTCATCATGGAGGTCACCAAAGAAGGGGAGAGAGAGATGTTGAGGCTCCTCCCCCCGGCCACCCGACAGAAACCTGTCATCTAATTTCGAGCTCTTGGGGGAATCTCGCTTCTGCGGCCAGTCGATATTCAATCGCTCGACTGCATGCGTTATAACCTCCAATAACTCCTCATAAGCTCGGTCAACACTGGAGGAGCGTTGTGAAGAGGCTACTTCCATAGAAGTGAGAGGAGAAGATTCTTCCGCTCCTTCACAAGAACCGCCAGAGCGCGCTTGAGAAACGGAAGCTAAAACTTCCTGATCCGGAGAGGACGTGAGAGAAAGGGGGAATTCCGTCTCGTGCGCGTCTGCCAGATAAGCACGTGAGCCGCAGGAATGGGGGCGCGAAGCACCTTAATAGGGAGAAGATCGCAATACTCTCAGTCTCCCTGAAGCCCGAGGCGAGCGTTTTCTTCCACAAGCACTCAAAACAAAATTCATGGAGATCGCCCTCCGAAAAAGATCTATCACACGGAGACATGCATCTCTTAACCAACTCCGCCATATCGGTGAGTTAATGCTGTTCTTTCTTTTTTTTTTTTTTTTTTGCTTTCGTTATCGCTTGCACACACACACACGCAAACACTAAGCGGTCCTGAAGACAAAAAGATCTGAGGATGTTTCCGGTTCACTCCTATTTATAACCTACAGTTGCACCTTATTTGGTGACGTCACCTGGCAGAGGTTATAAGCCGAAGTATTCGGCGGTTTTGACGTACACAGGCTTCACAACCAGAGAACAAAGAGATGTAAAACCTCCGATTACAAGTAATCTGAATTGCAAGCGTTCCGCAAGATGTGAAAATTTTTTAAATAAACTTTGTCTTGTTAAACAAGCAAGTCTTGATATACGAGTACAGTGTATCATTGAGTATCATGTGGCACACATGCACTTCTTGTTTTCCACGTCACATAATCACAACGGAGACAAGACTTTTCTTTCTTTCGTGCTGTGAAATTGTGGGTAATCGTCTCCTGTGCTCAGTTTCAATGAGCCCATATAGTTAACATTCATGGACGCATGTACTGTTTACTAGAATACTGTGACCACATGTGTGCGTGTCAAACATTTTTTATTTCGTGTGTTTTTTTTTTTTTAGAGATTTCTCTTGTTAAAGATCCTGTTTCTCTCTCTCTCTCTCTCGCAAGCACTGATTCCATGAGTGTTTGTGGGTGCCTCGACCATCCTCTTCTCTCCTTCACACACGCACGCACGCGCACACACACACACACACACACACACACACACACACACACACACACACACACAGAAATGTAAACACTGCTCTGTCACAATTCTTTTCAAAGGTAAAATGCAGGTTAATTTCATTTCATAGCAATGGTTTAATTGGTGCACGTGCACTCAACTGTCATTAGAGATGTTCCTTTCTTTATAGAAATTTCCTGATAAAACAGTGTTTCTGTTGTGTGTGTGTCTGAAAGTCGTCCCACACAGTAGCCCTCTCTCCTCTCAAATAAGAGGGGAGGGAGGGGGGAAACACTGTTTTATCATACATACATACACGCTTCTGGAACAAATTATGCTTGAAATCCAAGTTTCCACTGTGTATAGTATACACCTGTTTATATAGTAACCCACCTGTTTGTGTTACATTTAAGCATCACATTCTTCCTTACCATTAGGGGGTGCTAAGCTACTAGTAGATTATGTATTCAAGTAGATAGCGTGAGGAAGTCAGCTTATGTTTGGGGAGAGGAAGCAGTGGTTTCCTCATGCTCACCTGCCTGAAGCTAAGGCTCCTAAGTTTGAGGATTGGTGTTCCCATGTCAGTATATGGACCTTTTTTATGTTTTAAAGACTCATAAATACGAGAAGGAGTTGTAGCTGACACGGTCTACAGAGTTTGCATTCTCTTTGCATGCTAACCATGTGCTGATGTGTGCTGAGGCCTCTCATGTGCACTGCAGGAAAGTTTTGGGGACTCCACTCCATTGTATATTTTCTTCTAGCTACACTCAAATCCATTGTCCATCTGGAATCTCCATCTTCACCAACTTTCAGCTAAATCAGTATTATCTACAACATACTTCCAATTCTCCACCTGGCTTAGAGATATTTAGTGAATTGTCTTTTCTTATGTTTATTTTGAAATATATTTTGAAATATTTCCATAACTGAGATGAATTGCAAAGGTGCATATATAGGAAAAACATAATTATCTTCAGTGGGCATGGAATGTACATTCTTGAAAAAAATCTGACACAGACTCTTCATAGCTCTTTACGGCCAATATAAAACAGCAATTTCTGCATTACATCTTCAATTCACACTTCACGGACTTCACATACATGTGTATATTATTTGACAACTGCAGTGACAAATCAAATAGCCCTGCACTTTATTATCAGTCATATTATTATATCAGTCAAGAAGAGAAGTCACTACGCCACTTTCGGGGAAGCAGCAAGAAGCTCTGATCGAAAAGAAAGAAAAAATTTGTCAAAACTAAGAGAGAGAGATAAAAAGAGGCTTTTGATGAAAGAAAGCAATTAAAAGGGGCCTGCTGAAGGAAATCATGTTTCTGGACAGATGTGGAGTTGTGTGCAAAAAAAATGTACAATTGGTAATTTGTTTGTTACAAGAGAATCACATTAGGACACAATCCTCAAAAATATGGGGTCATAAAACATTTATAACATTTATTAATTCTGATTCTTTTTGGAATATTTTCAGAGTTATAATTAATTTAATGCATCTCCTAAACCAAGGGTAAAACAAAGCATAAATTATTGGATTAATTGTGCCATTAAGATAACCCAGAAATACAAGTCCATTAAATGTTTCTGGCTGCAGTTCAATAACATCTCCTAGTAAATTGTAAATAAAAGGTGGAAGTAAACATGCCAAAAACATAGAGACTATAATGCCCAGGACTTTGGCTGCTTTTCTCTCAGATTTCATTGAGTCTGTGGTAATTTTATGTGTTTTTGTCCGTGTGTGATTATTAAGCGCTCTAATTGCAGTGGCGTGTTTTTTGGCAATCACAAATACTCGAGTATACAATATGATTATAATAGAACATGGAAATATAAATAATATTACAAGGTCAATTAGAGTCCAAAATTTATTGAAAACGTAAAAACACTCTCCAGGACACATCACAGAACTTGTAAAGGATCCACTGAAATTAAAAAATGCAACCATATACACTATACAAAGAAAGCAGTTAGAATAAACCACAATGCACATTTTTCTTACAGAGACTGAGTTTGTGTAGAGAAATGGTTTGGAAAGTGCAAAATACCGATCAACAGCAATCAAAGTGACATTATAATTGCCTAGGACTGCAAGGAAACGGGCGATCAACAAAAAAACAATGCAGAATCCTTTTCCAAAAATCCAGCATGACTCAATTGAAGAGATTAACATTGGCAGCATTACAAAATGACAGATGAGGAAATCTACCACTGCCAGAGAGAGCACAAGCATGTTGCTTGGTGTGTGCAGCTGCTTGAAGTGAAAAACAGAGATGATGACAAACATATTTCCACACAATGTTAGCAAAACCACAGCAGCTGAACACAAGTACAGTATGGTATAAACTGCAGAGGATGCAGATCGGTCTGGACAGGAAAAATGCAGACAGCGATCAGACTGGTTAAACTCTGTCAGGTTCATGAATACAGCATTCCTCTAATGTACATACAGTTTGAAGAAATACCTGATATATTGGTTATAAACATTCACCTGAGTTTCATCTTAAGTAGCTCAGCTACTTTTATAATTTAAAATCTGACCACACCTCCCAACTCTGAGTGACAGAATGTGACATGGGAGCCTGCAACCTCTACCAGGAGATTTATGGCATGAGGCAGGTACACTCTGTACAGGATGCCATATCCATCACAGCGCACACACACACACACACACACACACACACACACACACACACACACACACACACACACACACACACACACACACAGAGGAAAAAAGGTAACACTGTTCTATCCTACACACTTCTGGAACAAATTATGCACGAAATCCAAGTTTCCATATTGCATTACATTTATAGTTGCTCTTTCATTGAGTATATTAACTGACCATCAACCTTGTTACATACTGTATGCTGTGGTGATGTTATGATTTATAATTTCTTTACAGCCAGACAAGAGCCTCCCTTTAGAATTATGGGTCTAAATATGAAAATTATAAACTATGTTATCTGTTAACTAAGTATCAGGTATTCTATTACAGTCGGTAATAATTGTTACATTATTAGTCTACATTTGCCACAACACATAATTTTTATGGGCATTGGGAAGCTGAGGAAAGAGAGAGAGAGATAGAGATCAGAGCAGTGATGGAACTTACAAAACTCCTAAAGACTAAAGACGCAGAAAGGTACTGAGAAAGATGGAAGAGCTGAATGTAGAGGAAGTCAACTTTTGTGGACCTTATTAAATTGGAAATCAATGCAAAAATCATTTCTTTACTATTTTAGATTTTTTTTTTGAATAGATAAAAAAAAACAGTTGTTACCTTTATTATTATTTTTTTTCTTTATTATTATTCATTAACTTGCCACTAAGACATCCTCAACTGAAAAATGAATATAGTGAAAACGTTGGAAATATTATGACAAAGTTTAAGTAAAATTAATCATAATGTTTGTGTGATATTGTAACATGCTTACTATTAAAAGGAAAACATGATATTTAAAAAAAAAAAAAAAAAAAAAATATATATATATATATATATATATATATATATAATATATATATATATATATATATATATATAATTTTTTTTTTTTTTTTTTTTTTGGAAAAATATAATTATCTTCAGTGGGCATGGAATGTACATTCTTGAAAAAATCAGACACAGACTCTTCATAGCTCTTCAAGGCTCAGATAAAACAACAATTTCTGCATTGCATCTTAACTTCACACTTCACGGACTTCACATACATGTGTATATTCTTTGACAACTTCAGTGGCAAATCAAATAGCCCTGCACTTTATTATCCGTCTTAGTATCATATCAGTAAAGAACTACGCACCCTTTCAGAGAAACAGAAAGAAGCTCAGATCTAAAAGATAGAGAAAAAGTGGCAAAGCTGAGAGAGAGAGAGAGAGAGAGAGAGAGACTCTTGATAAGAGAGAGCAATTAAAAGGGGCCTACTGAAGGAAAACATGGTTCTGGACAGATGTGGAGTTGGTAATTTGTTTGTTACAAGAGAATCACATTAGGGCACAATCCTCAAAAGTATGGACTCATGAAATAACATTCATTAATTCTGATTCTTTTGGGAATATTTGCAAAGTTATAATTAATTTAATGCATCTCCTAAACCACGGGTAAAACAGAGCATAAATAATTGGATTAATTGTGCCATTAAGATAACCCAGAAATACAAGTCCATTAAATGTTTCTGGCTGCAGTTCAATAACATCTCCTAGTAAATTGTAAATAAAAGGTGGAAGTAAACATGCCAAAAACATAGAGACTATAATGCCCAGGACTTTGGCTGCTTTTCTCTCAGATTTCATTGAGTCTGTGGTAATTTTATGTGTTTTTGTCCGTGTGTGATTATTAAGCGCTCTAATTGCAGTGGCGTGTTTTTTGGCAATCACAAATACTCGAGTATACAATATGATTATAATAGAACATGGAAATATAAATAATATTACAAGGTCAATTAGAGTCCAAAATTTATGGAAAAAGTAAAAACACTCTCCAGGACACATCACAGAACTTGTAATGGATCCACTGAAATAAAAAAATGCAACCATATACACTATACAAAGAAAGCAGTTAGAATAAACCACAATGCACATTTTTCTTACAGAGACTGAGTTTGTGTAGAGAAATGGTTTTGAGAGAGCCAAATACCGATCCACAGCAATCAGAGTGACATTATAAGTGCCTAGGAATGCAAGCAAACGGGCGATCAACAAAAAAACAATGCAGAATCCTTTTCCAAAAATCCAGCATGACTCAATTGAAGAGATTAACATTGGCAGCACTACAAAAGCACAAATGAGGAAATCTACCACTGCCAGAGAGAGCACAAGCATGTTGCTTGGTGTGTGCAGCTGCTTGAAGTGAAAAACAGAGATGATGACAAACATATTTCCACACAATGTTAGCAAAACCACAGCAGCTGAACACAAGTACAGTATGGTATAAACTGCAGAGGATGCAGATCGGTCTGGACAGGAAAAATGCAGACAGCGATCAGACTGGTTAAACTCTGTCAGGTTCATGAATACAGCATTCCTCTAATGTACATACAGTTTGAAGAAATACCTGATATATTGGTTATAAACATTCACCTGTGTTTCACCTTAAGTAGCTCAGCTACTTTTATAATTTAAAATCTGACCACACCTCCCAACTCTGAGTGACAGAATTATACATATGATGCAAAGCCTTTTTGGAACAAGATTAATCATCTATACCATGTACCCTGTATGCAGGGACATGGGAGCCTGCAACCTCTACCAGGAGATTTATGGCATGAGGCAGGTACACTCTTGTAACGGGTTCAACCCTATGTGCATAGGCGGCACCATAAAGCACGGACACGAGGTGAGGTCTTACGGGAAATAGGGTAATTTATTTATGAAAAATGGGGGAAGGAAAGGGTTAAAGGATGGAGGATGGAAAGAAAGGGAAAGGAATAAAAGTGCAGATGCAGGTCACGTTGACAGCTCGTGCAGTTCGTTCACGTGCTGTCCTCTCACGGAGATGTTATTAAACTGCAGCCAGAAACATTTAATGGACTTGTATTTCTTGAAGTGACTCAGCAGAAACACATACAAACATGAGCACATTTATCTTTGTAGAAAATATTTAGAATAAGTATAATTGTCTTCAGTGGGAATGGAATGATTATTCCTGAAATACCTGAATAGAAAAGACAAAGGCTCTTCAAAACTTTTCAAACCTTCAAGGCTCTATATAGCATCTTCACTATTCGGACTTCACATATGTCAAATACATGTGTATATTCTTCGCCAAGTTTAGTACTTTATTATCTGTCCTATTATCAGTGAAGAAGAGAAGTCATTATACAACGCTTTTAGGGAAGCAGACAGAAGCTCCAATCACAGGGAAAGGGGAAAACAATGACAATATAGTGAAAGAGAGAGCGAAATGCCGCAATTCGTCTCGCGGAATCCCACAAGCACTATTAAAGAATTAAAATAAATGTGTTGTACTTCACTGAATATCCATTGGATGGCACATGGAAGGACTTCATCTAAAAGCCCGACCAAGTACAATGAAGAATTGCGTATGATTAGTTAGCCTAAAACAATATTGTTTCCAATGCTGAAGCAAACATGACTTCTCTTTTGTTTTACAATAGATCTTTTATGATGAACATATGTATTCATATGTACACTGAGTGCTTCGGACTTTCTATAACAATAATCATTATGCTTTTGTGAAATCATCATTGCCCTTTGTGTCCAGCATTGAATAATTATTTGATCAGGGAAATAATAGCAGGAATGGCCAGGGGAGGGGCCTCACCAATGGTCCCTCCTCTTTTTTGGCGACTTCCATGATGAGTTAACTCTTTCATGGAATAAGCCCTATTAATCCCCGGTTTTTGCTATTAACATCGATTCATTTGAATGTCATTGATGTGAAAGCGCAGGATTATATGATGATGCCCCAGAATGAAGAGACGCTTACGGGCTATCTCTCTCCTGGAAGCTCACCCTACCTGAAAAAGCCCACACTCCCCACCAAGCCATGTAGATTAACATATCTTTGGTGGGGGAAAGCAAGGCAAAGTTCTATGAGCAGGCCTTGTGAGGTTTCTCCCCTGCCATGCTCAGGAGTCGAGATCAGGTCTGGTCCCCACGAGGCGTGATGTGCAGAAGGAGAGTGTGGCGAGCCGGGTACCACCTCATAGAGACTGGGGAGGGATTCGCCGCGCTTCACAATCAGCCTCAAAAAGACCAAACCTGAGAAGCATCATCTCCACCAAAAAGAAGTCCCGAGGCTGACATGCCCCAGGACCACGGGGGTGTCTCCCCCCGGGGAGGGGTGTGTAAAAATGCCAATAAGGGATAAAGACTCCTCCCTGGCACCCTCTGGAGGCCGGTGTCCAATTTCCGCCACCACTGGACCACTGGTGTTTCGGGGAGCAGCAGTCTCCAGCGAAATGTTAGGTGCTCGGTTCCTTCCTGCCATGTTTCAGGATGCCGAACACCTAACCCCTCCCATCTAGCCTCAGTGTCAAAATTTGTGCCCCTTTCAGAGAGGGTGGCAGTGGGGAACCTACTGCCAGGTTTGTCTCCATAGGTACAAAGCACTTAGGGAGAGGCTACAGGATTCATTTTGCATATCGTCCTCCTCGTTTCAATGGCGTGGTCTCCACTTCCATGAAACAGGAACGAGCGCATCTGCTGACTCAGATGCTGACTGCAATTACAGGCCATAGAACATTTTCCCAAGCCAGACAGAGACCCGGGCTGCTAAAGTCAGTATTTCCTGGTGTCCAGGAGAGATGGGGCGTTGCGTCCAATTTTACATCTTCGTGGGCTGAACATCAAAATGTTGACAGCCAAAATGATTGTTTCTCAAATCCAACCAGGGGTTTGGTTTGTGACAATCAACCTGAAGGATGCATATTTTCATATAAAAATATTGCCACAACACAGAAAGTTCCTGAGGTTTGCTTTCGGCGGCAAAGCTTACTAGTATCAGGTCCTTCCAATTAGCCCAGCCCTGTCACCCAGCACATATATAAAATGCACAGATGCAGCTCTGGCTCTATGATTCCAGGGCAACCATATTCTGAATTATATAGACAACTGGCTGATCCTGGCTCAGTCTTAGCAGCTAGCGCTTCAACATCAAGATTTCGTCCTAGCTCACCTCCATTCTTTAGGATTCAGACTCAACGCCAAGAGAGGCGTTCTCTTTCCTACTTAGACGACAACGTAGTTGGGCGTCATATGGAATTCGATAGCAATGCAGGCAAAGCTGTCTCCTCCGCATGTCGAATCCATTATCAATACCCTAAAGGAAATCAGGCTAGGCCAGAAAGTGATTGTTCATTACTTTCAGAGTGTTTTAGCTCTCATGGCAGCTGCATCCACAGTGATACCTTTGGGCCTTCTGTACATGAGATAGTTTCAGTTGTGGCTAAGAGGCAGGGGATTTTATCTAAGGGCCAATCCCCAGAGGCAAATAAGGGTTACGTGCCAGGGGCTTCGTACCCGTTCTATGTCTATCCCGCTTTTTGACTCTGGTTCCCACTCTGGGTCCATGTTGTCTTTGCAAGACGCATCCCTCACCGGCTGGGGCACGGTCTTAGATGGCTGTCCAGCCCAAGGGAGCTGGAGAGGTCATCTTCTTACATGGCACATCAATTGCCTCGAAATTATGGCTCTGTTTCTGGCCCTGAAACACATTTTCTCCAGCAGTTAACCCTGAGGGTGTTTTGGGGCCTTGAAGTTTTGACATGTCCTGACATTTGTATATTTTTCAGTGACTTATAAGCATATAAATGTCTAAAGGCTAACTACACTGTATTCAGCACAAACTGGGCTACAGTAATATGTGAGCAGTGTGTATGTACAAATTTGTATGTTTTTACAAAACACATTCATAACATTTGTTTACGAGATTTTTTTTGTTGTTGTTACCTGGGTCTTGTAGTCTAGAGTTTTTACTTCAAAATGATGATATAATCATCTTGATCACTCATTCACAGAAAACAATATACTCATTTACATTTTCTGAGACACTTTTTGATTTGGAAAGGCCGTATGCGAGGAGGCGTGAATGATCATGAATAATGCTCTACTTCACACGAGAGAAGACAAAGACCCGAATAATGATCTGCATAAGTACCCCTTTCAGTCAGGTCTGTGACAGAGGGAAGTGCTACAAGAAAATAATTTGAGGACAAAAACATATTTCTTTGTTTGTAGTTTTATTTAGGATAAACTCAATCTCAGGAACAAGATCAAGATCTTGAACAGTTCAAGATAAATAAAATGTATAAGAAACAGACATTCAGGGTAAAATGATGCAAACAAGAGCAGTGTATGATACAAAAAACCCTACAAAAACATACATTCAGGGTAAAACTGCAACAGGAACAGGGCAAAATAAAGTGAAAAAATACATTCAGTGTAAAAAAGTGCTCCAAGATATAAAAAAAAAATGAAACAGACATTCAAAGCAAAATGGTGCAAACAGGAACAGTCCATTATAAAAATGGGTGTATGGTGTCTAGAGTCACACATCACTGTGCCACTCTTGAAAGCAGTTCCTGTTCAACTGAAGACACACTGCATGCCTGGCATCTCCAAGGTGTTTTTGCCGCTTTCCATGCACTGCTTTGCAATGCACACACAACCTGTGACCAGCAATGGCAGCATCTCTGGTGTCTGAGGTCAGCACAGCTACTGGAACTGGTACATGGTCAGTACTTGTCCATTTTGGTGCTACTTCCTGTGAGACACCACAAAGCTCTTTGGTAAGTTGTTCCATAAACTCTTTATGGGATAGGTTGCCATATAGTTCTTTATGTACAATGAAAGCACTGCTGGCAGCAATGTCCAAGAACTGTAGAAAAATCTTCCTGTACCACTTCATTGTTTTGTGCTGTGTGGTGTAGTACTGTAACAGCTGATGGTCAATGCCGCCCATGTGCTGGTTGTACGCAGTCACAGGTGCAGGACATGGAAATGTCTTTGTAGCAATTATCTGCATTCCGAGGGCAGTCCTTCCTGTTGTCCAAGACTTGTCTTCAGTTTGAAGAGACTCATGGGAGAATATGAGTCAGCAGACGGCGTTTTCCATGACTTTGTCTGCATCTTGCCTGCTTGTTTGTCTCTACTTTTTTGGGGACAGGTGGCTGATCATTTTCACTGTCAACTATTTGGGGAAAAAAACATGAGGATGCTGATAACACAATAAAGAAACTAATGTACATCATTATATATATATATGTGCACTTAGTATGATTCTCGATTGCCATCAAAACTGAACGTCTCATGTCTCCCGGTGTGAGGTGCTGGTGAAGGTGATGCAGACACAGTAAACAAACAAAATTATACAGAGAGGCCCCAAAAATGTATAAACATTTCAACATGAATAATATACACCTCTCCTCTGATGGTCACATGACAGCATCAACAATAGGGCGACACTGATATCTTTGGAGGAAGCATAATACTACTCACTGCTGACATAATTCAATCAAGTTTGAAAAAAAAAACATAGATAACAACTGTCAGTGTGTATATACTTTTGTGCCCCTCTGTATTTGTTGATGGGCAATAGGCTGGACAAATATCTGTTGATGGGCCACAGACCATGTAGTGCATCTCAAACATTTACACCTGAGACATTAGCATAATGCCATGCACCAGGCATGTTTTTCATACACATTTAACACATTCTAAACATTTACACCTGAGCAGATATTGTAAATATCTGCTAAACTAAAGCTATTGTGAAGATTTACACCATAGAAAATATTCATAAACATCTCTTAGCTGCATAAGGCATTATTTTATCCAGCTGTAGCTAACATGCTTGTGCTAAGTAACATTACAGATAGCAGTGTCATAAACTAACCAAAACTGAGCCAAATATATATTAGCAACTATGATCTAAAGCTATCCAAAAAGAGGTGAAATACATTAGTACATTTACAAACATCTGTAAACTCCATAAGGCATTAGCTTAGCCACCTGAACTAACATGTTTGTGCTAAGCTACATAAAGCAGCATGTTAGCATGATAAACATGCTAACATAAACCATGTAAGTGACATTGAAAGACAAAATAGTGAATAGTGTGTGGGCATGTCCTGCCTCAGGTCATTATCGGATAAGAAGTGCGAGAGAAATTCTGTGCCTCTCCTTGGTTTCACACGGATTACATAAACTGAGAATGTTTGTTGAGAATAAAACTTGCATCATTTAAAAGTAGACCCTTTAAGCTTTCTATAGATATATTCCTCATGTCTGCGTGTGCAATATTCGCAGAGTTTCAGTTCATTTTAACGACGTGTTTTTTTTTTTCGCGGAGACTGAGACGGCTGAAAGCGCACCCTGTTTATTTTCTTTATTTTACAAAAGAACAACGCTTTGTGGATATTGTGAGTGTTCATCAATAAAAGTAGACCCTTTACAGATTCAAATGATGTAATACACTTATGTGTAGGATAAAAAATGACAGAGCATTTTAAATTCTTTTCATGGTTACCAGAAAAAAATGCAAGTGGACCCGCCGGCGGGTCCGCCGACTCCTAAGTGTCCTAGTGCGGGTGGACAACGCTTCGGTAGTCTTGTACATAAATTGCCAGGGCGGACTGTGCTCGTGCTGCTTGAACAAGCTAGCACACCAGGTTCTGCTTTGCGCACAGGAAAAGTTCCTGTCCCTCAGGGCGATTTACATGCCGGGGCATATGTATGTGGGAGCAGACTTGCTATCCAGACAAGTTCTGACACCCCGAAGTACTCAGTCAAATCTGGGAAAGATTTTATGTAGCAGAGGTGGACCTCTTTGCCTCACAAGAAATAGTATAATGTCCCCTTTACTACTCTCTGACTCCTCCAGCTCCCCTTGGTCTGGAGGCGATGGGCCATATGTGGCCCAGATTACACCTTTATGCATTTCCTCCGATAGCTCTGCTCCCAGGAGTCGGCGAGGGTCCGTCAAAAGGGTTTGCGCCTCTTATTGATAGTGCCTCGTTGGCCGACCAGAGTGTGGTTCTCGGATCTAATATCTCTCCTCGACGGTTCACCGTGGGTGATTCCAATGAGGTTGGATCTTCTGTCTCAGGCGTAGGGTACAATATTTCATCCCCGGCCCGGGATCTGGAACATTCACTTCTGGGCCTTGAAGGGACCAACTAAGAGATGCTGGTCTTCCAGCCAGCATAATTGAAACCATTTTAGGTGCCAGGGCTCCCTCCACTAGAAGAACCTATGCCCTCAAATGGAGTGTATTTGAAAGTTGGTGCATGGCAAAACATGTAGACCCAGTCCACTGCCGAATTGTGTCAGTGCTGGAGTTTCTGCAAAAAAAGTTATCCTCGGGCTTATGCCCTAGTACTCTTAGAATGTACGTAGCCGGTATTTAGGCTTGTCATGTTCTGACCAATGGGGTTTCGGTGAGAAAGCATCCTTTAGTTGCCCAATTTATTCGTGGACCTAAACGGTTGAGGCCGTCCACTAGATTGATGGTCCCTTCATGGGACTTAGCTACTGTGCTCAAAGGTCTGATTGACACCAATAGAGTCAGCGCTTGTCAGGCTTCTGATTTTTAAGATGTTTTTTTCTTATGGCCATGACTTCTTTGAAGAGAATTGGAGTTCTGCAGGCTTCATCAGTCTCCCCATCCTGCCTAGACTTTGCCCTTGGGCTAGTTCAAAGCTATTCTGCATCCTCACCCGAAATATCTTCCGAAAGTTCCATACTCGACCATGCACCCAGTTGTTCTCGAAGCCATCTGTACTCCGCCTTTTACAGCTTCGAAGCAGGAAAGACTTCACTTACTGTGTCCAGTACGTACTCTTCAGATTTCCATCCACCACATTAGCCAGTAGCGTAAGTCAGAGCAGCTTTTCATTTGCCATGAGGGCCGTAACCAAGGGGCGGCCGCCACTAGACAAACGCTGTCACATAGGGTGAGAGATGCCATTACCCTAGCCTACAAGGCATGTGGTCACACTTTGCCTTTAGGCGTCACACATTTATCAGATTTTATAGTTTTGGATGCTACTTCGTGCTTGCGGGTCCTCGAGTCAGCATGCCAAAGTTATGTCTGAGACCTCTTTGGCTATTGTACGCACATGCTACAAAATCTGGGTGTCCAGGCACTTGCAGTGTGGCGGCGTTGGTATTCTCGTTCCCATAGCGAGAATGATCAACAACAATCACCTTCACTTTGCAAAAGGCAGTGTTTATTGTTTACTGTATATTTAAAGCACATACACACATTCATCATGAAATATCTATTGTAAAACAAAAACAAAATCCTGTTTGCTTCAGCAAATTCAAATTTTATTTGTCACATTAACTATGAGAAAGATACAAGATACGGGATGTCCAGGGGTGTGCAAATATGCAGTAAATGTCGTATTAAAGTGGCTTGTGTGCATATTTAAAATGTCTTATGTGCATAATGTCCATGAGTGTGCAGGTGTGCAGTTACCACAAGTTTCGCCTATGTCCAGATTGTCCAGAGTGAGTGCAGAAACATGTGTGAATGTGCAAAATGGATCAGTATTGTGTGGTGTACTGATTAAGAGACCGCGGGAAGAAGCTCCTCCTCAGTCTCTCTGTGTTGGCCTTCAGGGAGCGGAATCGCTTTCCTGATCTTAACAGAGAAAACAGTTCACTGCTGGGGTGACTGCGGTCCTTCATGATCTTCCTGGCCTTGGTCCAGCACCACTTGCTGTAGATCGAGTGCACGTCAGGGAGCTCAGTGTGGATGATGCGCTCAGCTGATCGCACCACCCTCTGAAGAGTTCGTCTGTCCTGCATGGTGCTGTTCTCGAACCAGGTCGTGATGTTTCCCATCAGGATGCTCTCTATGGTGCAAGAGTAGAAGTTCCTAAGCACCTTAGAGGGAAGTCTAAAGTCTCTCAGGTGTCTGAGGTGGTAGAGACGCTGCCGGGCCTTTTTCACCGTGGTGTTGATGTGACAGGACCATGACAGGTCCTGCGTGATGTGGACACCGAGCTATCAGAAGCTGTCCACTCTCTCCACTGGGCTCTTTTTGATGACGAGGTCTGTTAGTTCCTCTTCTGCTTTGCACTAAAGTCCTCCATCAACTCCTTTGTCTTGCTGACGTTTAGAAGGAGGTTGTTCCTCTGGCACCAGTTTTCCAGATTTCCAATCTCCTTCAGGTAGGCCGTCTCATCGTTGTCTGTGATCAGGCACACCATGGCGGTGTCATCAGCAAACTTGATGATGGTGGTGGAGTTGGTAGAGGCTACGCAGTCGTGTGTGTACAGTAAGTACAGTAGAGGGCTCAGAACACAACCCTGGGGGGGCTCCAGTGCTGAGAGTGATGGAGGATGACACATGTCCGCCCACCCTTACTGCCTGTGGTCTCTCAGTTAGGAAATTGGAGATCCACTGACGCATAGATGAGCTGAGTCCCAGGTGCTTCTGCTTGGTGGTGAGTGTGGAGGGAATTATGGTATTATATGCTGAACTGTAGTTGATGAAGAGCATTTTGACATAATTCCCCCTTCTAGTATCCAGTTGAGTGAGAGAAGTATGGAGTAGATGAGAGATAGCATCATCTGTAGAGCGGGTTGAATGGTAGGCAAACTGTAGTGAATATAGTGTGTTTGGTAGTGAAGAAATGATGGTCTCTGACCAGCTGTTCAAAGCACTTCATCACCAATGATGTGAGGGCTACAGGTCGATAGTCATTGAGGGAAGCAGGATGTGGTTTCTTTGGAACAGGAACAATGATGGACTCTTTGAAGCATGTAGGGATCACCGACTGAGATAAAGAGATATTGAATATCTCTGTGAACACAGGTGCTAGCTGGTCACTCCAGTGAGTTCTCTACCAGAGATGTCGTCTGGTCCTGCTGCTTTCCTGGTGTTCACTCTCCTGAAGGCTCTCCTCACGTCATACTCGGAGATGTTTTGGAACATGTCCCAGTCTGCGTCATCGAGTGCATCCTGTAGCACGGTCGCTCAGCGTGCGACCTCCCTCTGAACCGGAACTTCCTCTTTGAGCCGAGATGTGCCTTGTAGCCATCCTTGACTGTTGTGTAACAGTGGTCCAGTGTCCTTTCACCCCTGGTCAGGCAGGTGATATGTTGATAGAAGTTCGGCGCTGCACGTTTGAGGTTGGCACTGTTAAAGTCCCCCACCACAATAAGCACAGCATCCCGGTGTTGAATCTGGTGCTGTATGAGTGTCTCATGCAGCTCGAATAAGACAGTGTCCCTGTCCACTTGTGGTGGAACATAAACGGCGCTGACTATGACTGATGTAAACTCCCAAGGAAGATAAAAAGGACGACATTTGATAGTCAATAGTTCCAGGTTGGGTGTACAGGAGCGTGTAAGAGGCACAACGCTCGCGCTGTTGCACCAGCTGCTGTTCACTATTAAACACACGCCGACTCCTCTTGACTTCCCTGAGTCCTGTGTCCTGTCCATGCGGTGAACCGAGAAGAACTCGACCGGCTGGATGGCGTGGTCGGGCACCACTGGGTTCAGCCATGTTTCGGTGAAGCAGAGGAGATTGCAGTTCTGAATGTCTCTCTGGAACTTTACCCTGGCCCTGAGGTCATCGAGCTTGATTTCTGGGGACTGGACATTGGCGAGCAGGATGCTAGGCAGAGGTGTGTGATCTGCACGAGCTCTCAACCTGTTCGTGATGCCAGCTTGTTACCCTCGGGTCCGCCCCATTGCATCACGTCCTTTGTTCTCCCTCAAGATCTCACTCGGCCAACTTGGATCCGGAGTTAAAAACATCGAATTGTGAGTACATTGTAGACCAATAGAAATAAGAGTATCTATCATAACTAATGCAGTCAATGGTGATAAATTAGCTGGATTAAAGTTATTGAAAATTAACTTAAAAAGCGAAAACAAGGTAAAATAGGTTGTAGCAGTTGTGACGGCAGCCGACCTCACCGGCGCCATCTTGGAAAGATGTGTTAAGTTTAACCATCCATATTGAGTTTTAGTATTCATAGCAAAAGCAACCCATAGGAAAAGCAACAGTGTGATTAAAGTACCCAGAATAACCCAGAATTTTGACCCAGCATAAACAAAACAACGTTGAGAAATGTTTACAGAAACCCAGCATTTTTTGAGTGTACTACAGTACTACTATTACTATACACTATACACCTCACAGTCACCTCCTGCAGCACCTTCTGGGAACAAGAGCATAGATAAGTTAATGTTTTCAATATAATCTTCTTACTTAATGTAGGAAGTTGAGTTCACTTTCGTAAATACGAGCCCGGACATTGACTGAGGGACGGTGTGTGGTTTTTATGGGTTGCTGCTGATTGGAGACAGGTGGTGGTGATTAGAACTCCAGAGATAAAGGGCGCGGAGTCTGACTGAGTTCAGAGCCTGGCCTGACTGTGACACCGGTAGTTGGCTAATAACATTTTTCAAGTATGAAGCTGATGTGCAAATCCCCAGATAATTAACTACAACTACTACTACTAAAAATAATAAGCATAAGAATAATAGAAAAAGAAGGAGAAAGAAGAAAATGAAGAATAGATACATATCCGTATTTACAGTTTGAGCTTGACACATTTATGAGCTCTGTCGCTTGCTGTCAATGGGCGCCTAAGAGAGATAACACATTTTCGGCTTCAGTAGACACACAATACCTCAGATTGAAACACAACTGGCCCTACAGGTAATGTACGGCATGTTCACAGCTTCCAGCGGGCTGCTGAGATCCCTTTTCTCGAGAACGTGTGTACTTAATGGACAGAACTGTACAGGTTGGTGTTTTGTCTGGCATTCTTAAGAATATTAAATGTAACTGTTTGGTAGTTTTTAAATTTGAAACATTAATGTCTTAATGACAGTGGTGTATATATCACATGTATAAAAAAATCAGCTCCTTAAGGTATTTTCAAAAACAAAACTGTATATGGTAGAATTAAAATAAATATTTTAGTCGAAATGTGGAAATGCTTCTAATTACAGCTAGTTTGTCCATAACACAGTAGTTGACAAACTGAGTAGTTAAAAGATGTTTTACTAAGAAAAGTTTTAGTACATTTTATTGATTTGAAATGTAACCAAATTATAAAACTACTTTTGTACAACAACAGCAAGAACACTGCTATAATTACAATACATTGTATGTTCTACCATATTGATTTTGGTGATTTGTTTGATACAAAGGTTAAATCATATAAGATAGAAGCACATCGAGACACGATCTTCTTCAAAAAAAGCTGCTTATGAAAGAACATTCAATAATCCTGATTCTTTTTGGAATATTTGCAGAGTTATAATTAATTTAATGCATCTCCTAAACCATGGGTAAAACAAAGCATAAATAATCGGATTAATTGTACCATTAAGATAACACAAGAATACAAGTCCATTAAATGTGTCTGGCTGCCATTCAATAAAATCCCCTAGTAAATTATAAATATAATATGGAAGCAAGCATGCCAAAAACATAGAGACTATAATGCCCAGGACTTTAGCTGCTTTCCTCTCAGATTTCATTGAATCTGTGGTAATTTTCTGTGTTTTTGTCCATGTGTGATTATTAAGCTGCCTGATAACAGTGGCATGTTTTTTAGCAATTATAAAAACTTGAGTATACAATATGATTATAATAGAACATGGAAATATAAATAATATTACAAGGTCAATTAGAGTCCAAAATTTATTATAAAAGTAAAAACACTCTCCAGGACACATCACAGAACTTGTAAAGGATCCACTGAAATAAAAAAATGCAACCATATACACCATACAAAGACAACAGTTAGAATAAACCACAAAGCACATTTTTCTTACAGAGACTGATACTGTGTAGAGAAATGGTTTTGAGAGAGCCAAATACCGATCTACAGCAATCAGAGTGACATTATAAATGCCTAAGAATGCAAGGAAACGGGCAATCAACAAAAAAACAATGCAGAATCCTTTTCCAAAAATCCAGCATGACTCAATTGAAGAGATTAACATTGGAAGCATTACAAAAGCACAAATTAGGAAATCTACCACTGCCAGAGAGAGCACAAGCATGTTGCTTGGTGTGTGAAGCTGCTTGAAATGAAAAATAGAAATTATGACAAACATATTTCCACACAATGTCAGCAAAACCACAGCAGCTGAACACAAGTACAGTATGGTATAAACTGCAGAGGATGCAGATTGATCTGGACAGGAGAAATGCAGACAGCGATCAGACCGTTGAAACTCTGTCTGGTTCATGAACACAGTGTTCCTCTAATGTACATACAGCTTGAAAAAAAAACCCTAATATATTGGCTATTATCAAAGTAAAACAGGAACTAAAGAATCACAATCAACTGAGATGCAGCTTAAGTAGCTCAGGTACTTTTATTTTCAAAACTTACCACTCCTCCCAAGTCTGAGTGACAGCATTATGCATCTGAAGCAAAGGCTTGTTGGAAAAGTCTAGCAGATTCATCTTCTATACCATGTACCCTGTGTTCACTGTGGGTCATGGGGGGGGGGGGGAGCCTATAGGAGGGCACAAGTGTGGGTACACTCTGTACAGGGTGCCAATCCATTGGTAGGGCACACACACTCCTGGCAATTTGGACATGTCAATTAACCTTATCAGCATGACTTTGGCCTGTGGTAGGAAACCAGAATATCCATAGGAAACCCACCAAACACACACAGACTCAAGGCCAGAATCAAATCCTCAACCCTTGAAGTGTGAGGCAACAGTGCTAAAACCTATGCCACCATGCCACCCTTTAGTTAAATTAGTTCAATATAGTCTTTTTAATTATTTAATATGATTGTGAGTATTCTCATTAATTATCCCACATGATATCTGGAAACAGTGTCTTTGCTCACAGTCCCACCACACGGTGTTGCAAAGGAACTCTTCCATGTTTTGTCTTTTTATGAATTATGAAAGAGATTCTGACTAACCAGGGATCTACACTGAGGTCATGGGCATGTTATGTAAGCTCTTTAAGCTTTTATGGATTAAATCAATCCACACCAGTGTTTACCATCCACAAACTGATGCATGGCAGGGTGTATCAGTTTAATCAAATGATTTAAAAACATGATTTATAAGTTTCAGTCATGAGGAAGCCCTTTAATTGCAGGTTCCACAACCTTAACTGTGAACTGTATATATATATATATATTTTTTAATAAATATATGGAGGTAAGCACATTAGTGGTATACTGTACATGTAATGAGTTTTTTTTTTTTTTTTGAGTGGGACTGGGGTTAACAACTACTTATTTTAGTTAATTTATAAAGTCTAAATACTAATACTTTTTTAATTTTTTTTTTTAAATATCTCTATTTATTGATGTCTGGCAAATGTTAATTATTCGGCTCAGTGGCAAGTGACCTGGCAAGTGACCAGCATCATAAAGAGTGTGTGAAAAATAACTAGGCATTACATTTTTGTAATGAAGTCTATATTTCTATACAAATTCATTAAAACAAATTATACATGCACATATACTGCCTCCCAGTCATCCAGCGTACAAGGCTGTGTCCTGTCCACCTCCTCTTTTGCGTATCCCCACAGGAAAAAAGAATTATGCGGAGTAAGATTTGTGCCCAAGGAAATCAGAATCATTCGTAGGAATCAGGCTCAAAGTTCATTTAGGACTGAAAATCTTAATATAAAAGTTATTTATAAAGCATCCTATTCGTACGTTCTCCTTGAAGTAGAGTTTCACCAAGAAAAGCATCTGATGTCTCATTGTTATGATACTGAGATCCATAAAGTAGGCTTTACTTTAAAGTTTTTGGTACAAGCTGTAAAGAAGCTGTAAAGCCTGTCTTATTAAGGATTATTAGACATTATTTAACTCCAGTACTGAAAATAAAAGATCCCTTTATATAGTGGGGCAAAAAAGTCAGCCCCCAACTGTGCAAGTTCTGCGACTTAAAATGATGAGAGAGGCCTATAATTTTTATCATAGGTATACCTCAAGAGACAAAATAAGAAAAAAGAAATCCAGAAAATCACATTGTAGGATTTTTAAAGAATTTATTTGCAAATTATGGTGGAAAATAAGTATTTGGTCAATAACAAAATTTCATCTCAATACTTTGTTATACGTATACCCTTTGTTGGCAATGACAGAGGTCAAATATTTTCTTTAAGTCTTCCCAAGGTTTTCACACACTGTTGCTGGTATTTTGGCCCATTCTTCCATGCAGATCTTCTCTAGAGATGTTTTGGGGCTGTCACTGGGCAACACAGACTTTCAACTCCCTCAAAATATTTTCTATGGGGTTGAGATCTGGAGACTGGCTAGGCCACTCCAGGACCTTGAAATGCTTCTTACAAAACCACTCCTTCGTTGCCCGGGCGGTATGATTGGGATCATTGTCATGCTGAAAGACCCAGCCACATTTCATCTTCAGTGCCCTTGCTAATGGAAGGAGGTTTTCACTCTAAATCTCATGATACATTACCCCATTCATTCTTTCCATTACACAGATCAGTCATCCTGGTGCCTTTGCAGAAAAACAGCCTCAAACCATGATGTTTCCACCCCCATGCTTCACAGTAGGTATGGTGTTCTTTCTCCTCCAAACACAAGTTGAGTTTTTACCAAAAAGCTCTATTTTGCTTTCATCTGATCATATTACATTCTCCCAATCCTCTTCTGGATCATCCAAATGCTCTCTAGCAAATTTCAGATGGGCCAGGAGATGTACTGGCTTAAGCAGGGGGACACGTCTGGAACTGCAGGATTTGAGTCCCTGGCAGCGCAGTGTGTTGCTGATGGTAGCCTTTGTTACTTTGGTCCCAGCCATCTGCAGGTCGAGGGAGATTATCAGTGGTCTTGTATGTCTTCCATTTTCTAATAATTGCTCCCACAGTTGATTTCATTGCAGATTCAGTCTTCCCAGCCTGGTGCAGGTCCACAATTTTGTTTCTGGTGTCCTTTGACAGCTCTTTGGTCTTGGCCATAGTAGAGTTTGGAGTGTGACTGTTTGAGGTTGTGAACAGGTGTCTTTTGTTATGATAACAAATTCAAACAGATGCTGTTTATCTAGGTAATGAGTGGAGAACAGAGTAGCCTCTTAAAGACGAACTTGCAGGTCTGTGAGAACCAGAAATCTTGCTTGTTTGTAGGTACAAAATACTTATTTTAGTGACAAATTTACCAATAAATTTATTAAAAATCCTACAATGTAATTTTCTTGATTTTTTTTCTTATTTTGTCTGTCATAGTTGAGGTATACCCATGATGAAAATTACAGGCCTCTCTCATCTTTTTTAAGTGGGAGAACTTGCACAACTTTGTGGCTGACTAAATACTTTTTGCCCCACTGTATTATAAGTGCCCTTAAAGCAATGAGAAAAATACTAACTACTGGTGTTTTTGCATTATTTCCATGAAAACCATTTGGGTGGACATCTCAGGAGGTTAAAACACTGCTGAGTCTACAAAGGTCCAAGACTGAGAACACAAAACCCTAGCAGGCTGTTACAGAATACAGAAGTCTCAGAACAAGGACATACTTTGGGGCTGGACATAATGGAACCATTCCCTTTAAGTAAAAGACAAAATGCTGATCGGCTCATGGTGGTGGACTATTACATTAAACGGATGGACATGTTTTTCCTGTGGAAGCCCTCTCTCTCTCTCGCTCCCCATCAAGATAAAGCCTGCGCTCCAATACATCTGCGCCCCCCCCCCCCACCTGCGATCCATTCGCTCCGGCTCACCCTGCTTGTGGCACCACTTCACCTGAGCTTGGATCGCAATGCTGGGGATGTACACTCTGCACACGTCCTGCCCCACTAAGTACTAAAGAAAGATAATAAGCTAAGAAGCTAGAGAGAAGGTTTATGTTGTTTCTTCTAATTTTCTTTTGACGGGAATTAACATTTGAATGTAGATAAAAGCACTGTGAGTTCATCGCACCCTAAGCCTCAGGTCAGTGATTTGTTGTTGCCATTGCAGAGCAAAAGATGTGACAAATGTGAGGTGCATTAAACAGGCAGAAAAATCCTATATAATAATATGAATATGAAAATACTACTCTTATGTGCATGATGATTGCATATACAGGTGGGAATGAAAGTGTACATAAGGTGCACCAGCAAGTAGTAATGGAGAAAATGAACCAGCAAATACATAACTAGGAAATACTAATACAATTAAAAAGAAGATGATGCAATGAATGTCGGATGTGACCATAGTGAATTTTTGACAGAAGCACATTAGCCTGTTGATTGTGCTGTCAGAGAAGTATATCCCTCTCTAGACTTTATTGTAAAGTCTAATTGGAGTCTGTAGAAAAGACTTCCTGTAGCATTCATTTTACAGCGGAGCTGAAGCATTCTCTTACTGAAGTTGCTTCACTGTTTAGCCAGTAGCTTGCAAAGGGGATGTAAGGTGTTCTTCAGAGGCGGCATTACCATTAGGCAAAAATAGGCGAGCGCCTAGAGCCCCAAGCTGCCAGGGCCCCATCACTTAAGCCTAACTAAGTAGTTTTAGCCAGCAGCTACATCTAACATTTAAAAATAATTAAAATCCACTTGCTGAAATAGCATTAGAATGCCATTACGGCACGCGAGTTGAAGCGAAAGTCAGAAAATCAGTGGATGTGGAGTCAGGAATAAAAAAGTTTGTTGAAGCCAAAACTTGCAAGGCCAGATTTTAGTGTCTTGGTCTACAATATTTACCTCAGTCATGCACACAGTAAGACTAATTATTTAAAATATTTTAATAAACATTATTTTCATATTATTCTTAATCCAACACCCCAATATTTATGTTTTTTTTCCACCCACTAAATCTCATTTGATGAAGGAAGACTAAGCTATTTTAAAAAGGTAAATAATAAAAAAACAGGGATAAAGAATAAAAGCTAGAGAAATATAGTGCCAAAAGGGGAGAAGGAAAGACATGAAAATAACATTTGAGGATGAGAAAGCAAAAAGAAGAGAGAGAGAGAGAGAGAGAGAGAGAGATCAATAAAATCAATAAAGGAAAAGGAGAGAGATGCAAAGACAAAATACAAAAAAGAGGAAATAAATATATTGATAACGTAAAAAAAAAATTAAATGTATTAAAAGGATTGGAAGGAGAAAAAGAAAGCAGTCAAGTAGCAGGAGAAATATATAAAATTAAAAGCATTTAAAGAACAGAAGAAGAAGACCGACAAACAAACCGAGTGAAGAACAGTAGGACAAAGACAGGAAAATATTGATAAAGTTAAGAGGTATTCTTTGGTATTATTTGTCACTCCATTGACCTGTCATGGGTTTTCTCACTTTAGTGAAACAGCATAGAAGACAGTGGCCAATCGTCAACTATTAATCTGCGGATCATGTTGACATACAAAAGTATCTGTATCAGATATGTAAACTGACAATGAGTCACATTCTAATTGTAGAAAATTGTTTGTGCATTAGTTAACCTAGGGCTGTTCTAGACAGCTGGATAAGATTGCTGTGGGAGTTACTAATTCTGATGCTGCTGCCCCAGCAGATGGAAGCAAATAATGTTGCACTTGACACAAAGGACTGATAAAAGATCTGCAACATCTTGCTGTAGACATTAAAGATATCTGTAGTTCATCATCTGCACCTCCTCACCCAGAATGTGGCCTGTGCTTGGGGTAGACTTGGTCCTCCTGAGATCCACCACCATCACCTTGGTCTTAGTCACTGTGGCGACGGGCTCATAACCAGTGCGCCTCATAAAAAAAGCATCTTCTCACTCGTCCAAAAACCGCTGTATATTAAACCCAGGTAGCACCAGGGACAGCTACCAACAAGCTCGAAAAGGGGCGGGGCACCACAAACCACCGGCATCAGCCACAGCGAATCACCTGCCATCCACCTGTCAGTGGCTCCCTATAAAAGTAGGTTGTTAAAACAGGATTGTGATTTGTTAAAAACCGAGATTTTGGCCCACTGTGGATTGTCTAGCATGCAGGCTGCCTTAGAGTTTCACCGCTGGGTTTATGAGTTGCAAATCCCACCACATGCACAGCTCGACAAACTGTGCAAGATTGCCTCCCACTGGCTACAGCCGGAAAGTCTGTCGGCCAGCGAAGTTACTGAGCCATGGACAGGGTAATGGACAGAGTAACTCGAGCCCTACCAAGAGAAGAGAGAAAAGCAGTGGGCATGCGAGCTCCATCCTCCCTCCGGCAAATGTTTGAAACACTGGAATGTCCATTGGCTACACTCTCTCTAGGCCCAGAGAAAAAGCGGTTTTCAGAAAGAAGCCCACAGAGTTCAGACACGCCACAAGATGAGCCCATGCCTACAGAACCGGGTCTCTCTCGCTCAGCCTCCTCCCGCGGCCAGATAGAGATCATCTGCCTGCTCCCACCCACTGGGTTCAAATCAGCGGTGCCCCACTCCCAGCGCTCATAGACACAGGGAGTGTAAATATTAAAACAAAAGTAAATTTGACTAAGAAGGAATAAAATAAAATATAAAAATATCTGTATAATACAAAATACAAAATATACACTTATATGAAGAAATAAGAAAAATATGAGAAAATAAGAAAAACCTAACTGTACAATAGAAAATATAGAATTGTGGGAATGGAGTGAACATCAAGGAACCGAATATCCAGGGGTGTGCAAATATGCAGTAAAATGTTGTGTTAAAGTGGCTTGTGTACATATTTAAAGTGTCTTATGAGCATAATGTCCATGAGTAAGCAGGTGTGCAATGACCACTAGTGGGGCGAATGTCCTGAATGTCCAGAGTGAGTGCAGAAATATGTGTCAATGTGCAAAATGGAGCAATACTGTGTGGTGTACTGATTAAGAGACCGTATCGCCTGCGGGAAGAAGCTCCTCTTCAGTCTCTCCGTGTTGGCCTTCAGGGAGCGGAATCGCTTTCCTGACCTCAACAGAGAGAACAATCCATTGCTGGGGTGGCTGAGGTCCTTCATGATCTTCCTGGCCTTGGTCCAGCACCGCTTGCTGTAGATCGAGTGCAGGTCAGGGAGCTCAGTGTGGATGATGCGCTCAGCTGATCGCACCACCCTCTGAAGAGTTCGTCTGTCCTGCATGGTGCTGTTCCCGAACCAGGTCGTTATGTTTCCCATCAGGATGCTCTCTATGGTGCAAGAGTAGAAGTTCCTAAGCACCTTAATGGGCAGTCTAAAGTCCCTTAGGCGTCTGAGGTGGTAGAGACGCTGCCGGGCCTTTTTCACCACAGTGGTAATGTGACAGGACCATGACAGGTATGACGTGTACACCGAGGTAGGGAAAGCTGTCCACTCTTTCCACTGGGCTCTTGTTGATGACGGGGGTCTGGTAGTTCCTCTTCTGCTTTGCACTAAGGTCCACTCTCAACTCCTTTGTCTTGCTGATGTTTAGAAGGAGGTTGTTCCTCTGGCACCAGTTTTACAGATTTCCAATCTCCTTCAGGTAGGCCGTCTCATCATTGTTAGTGATCAGGCCGACCACATCGGTGTTGTCAGCAAACTTGATGATGGTGGTGGAGTTGGTAGAGGCTACACAGACGTGCATGTACAGTGAGTACAGTAGAGGGCTCAGAACACAACACTGGGGGGCTCTAGTGCTGAGAGTGATGGAGGATGAGACATGTCCGCCCACCCTTAGTGCCTGTGGTCTCTCAGTTAGGTAATTGGAGATCCACTGACACAGAGATGAGCTGAGTCCCAGGTGTTCCAGCTTGGTGGTGAGTGCAGAGGTAATTATGGTGTTACATGCTGAGCTGTAGTTGATGAAGAGCATTTTAACATAATTCCCCCTTCTAGTGTCCAGATGAGTGAGAGCAGTATGGAGTAAATGAGAGAGAGGCCTGTTCTTGATGCTGGCTCATTTCCCTCTTGGTTGCCGCTTTGGTTTGCATCCTTTGTTTTCCCTCAGGATCTCACTTGGCCAGATTGGAGTTAAAAACTTTGAATTGTGAGTACATTGCAAACCAATATAAATAAGGGTATCTCTAGCGTACTTAATGCACTTCATGGTGAAATTTTTGCCGGTTTTAAGTTACTGAAAGTTAGGTTAAAAGATAAAAACGATGAAAAATCTTGGATCTAATCACTACTACTAAAAGACTGTACAGTATCAGTCACCTGTGGAGACAGCATACACCATGCTTGTTAATAGACCAGTTTGATACGACACACAATGTTTTAAAAAAAAATAAATAGTCAATTTTCATCCAAACATGTTCCTTATGAACTCTGTGTCATTCAGTGTTACTAAAATTTTTCTCCCAAGCATCTCTGCCTGAACGCTCTCTTACATTTTGTTGGGGATAAGAGTGATTACCAATTTTAAGAATTTTGATAAACAGCTCTTATTCATATTTTCGAAAGAAGGACCAAAATGGTGTCTTTCTGAGAATTTTTGGCCACTTACCGTAGGAGCAATTTCCTACTCTGAGACAATTAATATGGACTTAGTAAATATGGTCAATGGACTTTCAGCAACATTCCAAATGACTTTCTTCAAGAGACTCGGCAATCAAGGAAACTAGTTGACCCCACAAGTGCCTATGTAGAAATTTTTAATTTTATTATTATTATTATTTTTTTTGTATGTAATGACATACATGTATAGTCTGTTTTAATACATTTATATTAGAAATATGGACTTAATTACAAATGTTTAATCCCTTATTTTTAACCAACCTGTATGAGGTATATATTTTTTTCTGTGTCATACATTTATTTATAGTTGATAATTTTTAATGAGTTGAATCTGATTGTCAATTTTGTCATGTGCATTGTTTTATGTTATATTTTAGAATGCAAATCTATGGTTTGATCACATTCTATGGTTGATTAAACCATAATAATGGTTTGATTATGATTTTTATTTCATTATATGTTAAATTTGATTTTGAAGTGGACAGCCAGACGAGGTTCATTTACAATTATGGGTCAAAATAGAGAAATTATCAAGTTTGTTACCTAAACATTTTATATCACTATGAAAAGGGCAACGCAGTGGCAGAGATTAGTATGGTGTTAGAGAGAGAGAGAGAGAGAGAGAGAGAGAGAGAGAGCGTGGGCAAAGGGGGACTATTGGAGAGAAAACTTGTTTTTGAACAGGTGTGGAGATTATTGTTTGTCTGCCATGCCCTTATTATCAACTATAATATGCAACATTTAATAATATGTAAAATAACAAAAATGGTGCGTTTGATATCTTTTAAAGTTTACTCTACCTCTACATTTTTTTCCCTTGCAATTTCTTAGAAATATTAACTTTAACTGTTTGTTTTAAATTCTAAAACTACCATTGATGTCCTTAAGAACAGTACTGAATATATCACATGTATTTCTGGAAAAAATCATCTCCTTAAATAATTTTGAAAAACACTATATGGCAGAATAAAATTAATAGGCCTTAAAATAATATTTTAGGTAAAGTTCATGATTAATTTTAATGAGAATTAGTTTGTCCATAACACAGTAGTTGACAAACTAAGTAGCTAAAAGATCTACAAAAAAAAAAAAAAACATTACAAAATTATTTAATATTTAACATTAAGCACCATTTGCAAGTTTTAGGTTTAGTTTTTTTTTTATATAATCAAATTATAGAATGATTTTTGTACAACATACTGTTATATTGAGTCTGGTGATTTGTTTGGTACAAAGAATAAATTATCTATCGTATAACAGAAGCATATGGAGATGTGATCCTCAAAAATAGCTACTCAAGAAAGAACATTTATTAATGCTGATTCTTTTTGAAATATTTGTAGAGTTATGATTAATTTAATGCATCTCCTAAACCATGGGTAAAACAGAGCATAAATAATTGGATTAATTGTGCCATTGAGATAACCCAGAAATACAAGTCCATTAAATGTTTCTGGCTGCAGTTTAATAAAATGCCCTAGTAAATTATAAATATAATATGGAAGCAAGCATGCCAAAAACATAGAGACTATAATGCCCAAGACTTTAGCTGCTTTCCTCTCAGATTTCATTGAGTCTGTGGTAATTTTCTGTGTTTTTGTCCATGTGTGATTATGAAGCTGCCTGATAACTGTGGCATGCTTCTTAGCAATTATAAATACCTGAGTATACAATAAGATTATGAGAGAACATGGAAATATAAACAATATTACAAGGTCAATTAGAGTCCAAAACCTATTAAAAAAGTAAAAACACTCCCCAGGACACATGGTTGAACTTGTAAAGGCTCCACTTAAATAAAAAAATGCAATCATATACACCATACAAAGACAACAGTTAGAATAAACCACAATGCACATTTTTTTCACAGAGACTACGTTTGTGTAAAGAAATGGTTTTGAAAGTGCAAAATACCGATCTACAGCAATTAGAGTGACATTATAAGTGCCTAGGAATGCAAGGAAACGAGCGATTAACAAAAAAACTATGCAGAATCCTTTTCCAAATATCCAGCATGACTCAATTGAAGAGATTAACATTGGCAGCATTACTAAAGAAGAAATGAGAAAATCCAATACTGCCAGTGAGAGCACAAGCATGTTGCTTGGTGTGTGAAGCTGCTTGAAATGAAAAACAGAGATGATGATGAACATATTTCCACACAGTGTCACCAGAACCACAGCAGCTGAACACAAATACAGTATGGTATAAACTGCAGAGGATACAGGTCTCTCTGGACAGGAGAAATGCAGACAGCGATCAGTGTGATTAAACAGGTTCATGAATACAGTGTTCCTCTAATGTACATACAGTTCAAATAGATATCTAATATATTGCCTATTATCAAACTATCAAAATAAGGACAGTAATATGTTGTAATCAACTGAGTTCCAACTGAAGCAGCTGAGGTACTTTTATAGTTTGCCAACTTACCACACCTTTCAAGTCTGAGTGACAGCATTATACATGTGATGCAAAGGCTTGTTGGAACAAAAGCTTAACCGATACTGGCAGGAAACCCCTGATGCTTACTTTTTACCAGTAATTAGGTTTTATCTAATCTTTTTAAGTCTCCTCACTTTCAAACTTATTGTACAATAAGAGATACTATCAAGTTTTTTTCACTTACAATAAAGTAAAATGATGTGGTATTTAGATACACTTTGACACAGAATAAATATTGTGAATAGAATAATTTCTTGCACCTTTCTTGCACCTATCATTTCTTGCACCTGAAAAGAAACTTCTGACAGATTACTTTTTATCTCCTTCACTCAGCATTTAGGAGAAAAATAAAAAATGTAATCCATATTTACTTGATTGCTGAAGTGTACATCATAGCACCAAATCAACTGCTTCATGAAAAAAAAAAGTTGTGCCCTTTTGAACCTTTAAAAAATAAATACTGTCCTATTAAAAAGGTAAAAATACATTTACTTTAATGGATAGAATAATGATGTGTACTTCCAGCCACAGAAAATTTTACTGTGCACTTTTTTTTAGTAAGAGGTTTGTTGTTTGTTTAATGCATCATGGCACCATATAAATTGACTGCAGTAAATTTTAACCAAGAGGAAGACTACACACAGGTTGGCCAAGGTGATATGTCTCCCCTTTACACTTGCACATTTTAGATGTTCAATTCAATTCAATTTTATTTGCAAAGCAGCTTTACACAATCAATCAAAAGAATTATTTAAGTTTGTATGAAATGTGAACATGTATGAATCAAAAGACTGGCCCTGATGAGCAAGCCGAGGACGATGGCGACAGTGGCAAAGAAAAACTCTCTGACATGGTAATAGGAAGAAACCTTGCAAGGAACCGGACTCAACAGGGAACCCATCCTTATTTGGTTAAAACGGATAGCAGGGATTGATCTGCATCATACTGTGTGAGATTGGAAGTTGAGTATAACAGGAGATGTGATCAAGTTAAAACTGAGTCCAGTTCATTATTGGAGGCTCACGTAGACTGCAGGAAATTTCAGTCTTGAACTATCGAGCGACTGAAGTCAAAACAGCTGTCTGGATCAGCTGAGGACAGGACCGTCTTTGTGGAAAAGTGGAACCGTCCCCAGTCACCACACGCATCCCAGGCAGACAACACGGGGCACCCATGCAATGAGATCTCCATCCAGAAGCAGGACACCAGGACGAGTCAGACTGCTCCAGGGGGCAGAGGAAGTCTGGATCACTAGCAGCTCAGGAGCGACATGTGTAAATCGACAGAGAGACAGGTAGAGGGAAAGACAGAGAGGGAGAGAGAGAGGAGAAGAGAGAGAAGGAGAGACGGCAGACATGAAGGCTGCATGAGATGTAAGGCGACCAATCACTTCACCGTCAACAAACCTGAGTGATCAATGACAGTGGGGAAAACAGCATCTAAACATACCAGTTCACCATAATACTCTACATCCATGAGCCCCTCCAGATCTGCTCCTTTACCTAAGGCAAATCTATTTACAAAAACGCTTGGTTAAATAAATAGGTTTTTAGCCTAGACTAAAGTGCTGAACAATATTTGAAAGACTATGCCATAACTTTGGGCTTTGTAAGAAAAAGCTCGGCCCCCTGCTATAGTTTTCATAATATACGCAGTACAGACAAGCAGCTTGCATTCTTTGATCGAAATAGGCGCGGCAGATCGTAAGACACTAGCAGTTCACTCAGATACTGCGGCGCGAGACCATTTAGTGCTTTATACGTCAGAAGAAGTATCTTAAAATCGATGTGAAATTTCACAGGGAGCCAATGCAGTGTAGATAAGATAGGGGTGACGTGCTCGTATCTTCTGGTTTTTGTGAGGACTCTGGCTGCTGCATTCTGAACTAACTGAAGCTTGTTTATGTACCTAGTTGAACAAGCAGACAGTAACACATTACAAAAGTCCAACCTAGAGGTGATAAAAGCATGAACTAGTTTTTCTGCATCGTTTATTGACACTATATTACATAACTTAGCAATATTTCTGAGGTGAAAGAATGCTATGCTGGTGATATTGTCTACATGAGTGTCAAATGACAGACTAGAATCTATAATTATTCCGAGGTCTTTTACTGTTGCATTAGATAGAACAGAAAGGCCATCTAAAGTTGCAGTGTGATCTAAAATCTTGCTTCATATGATATGGAGTCATATGACAAGAACTTCTGTCTTATCAGGATTAAGCAGAAGGAAGTTAATTAGCATCCAATCTCTTATATCCTTTACTCATTGCTCAAATTTAGCAAGCTGGATTTTCTCATCTGGTTTTGCTGGGACGTATAACTGTGTGTCATCAGCATAACAATGAAAAATAATACCATGCTTACGGATTATGTTGCCCAAAGGGAAACAAAAACACCAAACACCACTAGAGAACATGCAGAATAATCACCATTTAAATCTACATACTTGATCTTTCAACTGTTCAGAGGGGATTGGCAGTGTTTTACAGTGTACATAGAAAGATGATCATCAAAGACCATAGAATTTGAAGGTGTGTCCCAACTTGTAGACTGGTATGTACCTTTTTAGCGCCGTTCTGTTCTTTCCTAGATTCCTATTACATGCAAGCCTGACTTCAGACCTGCCATACCGCACCATCCATTACCTTTTAAATGAGATGACATAAAAGGCAACATATGTGTTAACTGAATATTAGACCTATGCCACATCTGATTGGCCTACATGATAAAATGTTCATATTCATTATACATTGGAGCAATTATTGACCTGGTACAGGTTAAATCTGAGTGTCAATGTTGTTCTGGCCAATATAGCATTCACTACTAATTGTACAAATGATACAAACAGTAGACATTTAATAAATTGTGTAATCAAGGAGTGACTGTTCTTTTCCAAAAATCTAATGTTTTGGTAAATATGGATAAAACATTTATTTTTTATTTTTACCAAAAGTTTTAAAAACAATAAAACTATAATCACAAACTTCTTTCCCTTAAAACTACCTTACATTAAAATATTATAAGTGTACCGCAGATTATCTTGGGTCAAAAAAAGCTGACTCAGCTTTCACTTTTTTCATATTAAACAACATACATATTGCTATGCTATAAATAAATAAAGTACATAACATATAATACGTTACATATTATATGTATACTAAGAATTTGTTTTGAGCAAATCAGAAGGATGAAAACAATTATTCATTTGCATTAAGTACATTGATAAATGCAGAATCTGTATGAAATATTTGTAGATTTATAATTAATATAATACACTTCCTGAACCATGGGTAAAACATAGCATAAATAACTGGATTAATGGTTGAATTAAGACAACACAGGAATATAAGTCCACGAAAAATTTCAGCTTGGAGCTCAATAAGATAACCTAGCAAATTATAAATATAATACGGAAGCAAACAGGCCAGAAACACAGACACTAAAATGCCAAGGACTTTAGCTGCTTTTCTCTCAGATTTCATTGAATGTGAGGTGTTTTTTTGTGTTTTAGTCCGTGTGTGAACCTTTCTGATAGCAGTGGCATGTTTCTTAGCAATTACAAAAACAAGTGTGTACAATACGATTATGACGGAATATGGAAATATACACAATATTACAAAGTCAATTGCAGACCAAACCGTATTAATAAAGTAAAAACACTCCCCAGGACACATTACAAAACCTGTAAAGGTTCCACTTAAATAATAAAATGCTACCATATACATAATACACAAACAACAGTTAGAATAAACCGCAATGCACATTTTTCTCACAGAAATTACATTTGTGTAGAAAAATGGGCTTGAGAGAGCCAAATACCGATCTACAGAGATCAAAGTGACATTATAAGTGGCTAAGATTGCAAGGAAACGGCCAATCAACAAAAAAAAAATGCAGAAACCTCTTTTCAAAATCCAGCATGACTCAATCGAAGAGATTAACATTGGCAGCATTACAAAAGGACAGATGAGGAAATCCAACACTGCCAGAGAGAGCAGGAGGATGTTGCTTGGTGTGTGAAGCTGCTTAAAATGAAATATAGAGATGATAATGAGTAGATTTCCACACAATGTCAGCAAAACCACAGAAGCCGAACACATGTACAGTAAGATATAAATAACAGAAGATACAGATCTCTCTGGACAGGTGAAATGCAGGCAGCGATCAGACTGGTTAAAATCCATTACAATCATGGATACAGTGGTGTGTTAGTGTATACAAAGAAAGACCTTGTATATTAAATGTTATACATTTAAATATTGAGAAAGTCATACACAACTGAGGTCCTGCTCAAGCAGCTCAGGTAATTTTATAGTATAAAAAATGGCCACACCTGCCAAGTCTGAGTGACAGCAGTATGCTAATGATATCCTGCCTCATTGGAACAAAAGCATAGCAGTAATTGGCAAGGTAATTCTGATTTCTCAGTCAGCTTTGACTATGCAAATAAAACAACTCAAGGGATTGTAACTTAACAGCCTTAAGAAATTTTATTTTATTATTATTAAGTTTATTATTTATTTTATTAATTTATTATTGAGGCTAATCAGAAAAAAAAATTGCTAGGGAGCATAAAGAATTGTAACGGGTCTGGCACACAGAAAAAAACACATGGGAAGCAGGTATCAACTTCTTAACAATAGTTTTTTTTTTTTTTTTTTTTTTAATGAAAGCTTTGGTTTAGCAGCAAAGTGTGCAGTCCTATGTAAAGTATGTTACCTGCAGTGAAAGCATAGGCTTTACAGCCATTTCAGTGAAGATCGTGGTCATTTGGGTTAATCCTCAGCAGGTGTGGTCATCAGAGGTGGACAGGCTTGTGCCAAACAAATGAGACTCGAAGCATGAAGCACATTATAAATGGAGACAGGTGTGGGCGATATCAGGAGATAGCAGGTGGCTTTTTCCTCGGCAAACGAGACTTGGAAGCACTCAAGTCTAAGAAAACAGGAAAAGTGTGTAAGGGAAAGGCCACGCAGATGCTTAGTGGTGAGATTCCAGCCCAGGTGATGCTTCCCTTTGTTAGGTGTGCTTCGCTGTCGAAAAATCTTACATGGTGGGCGCACTGTGTGTGTGAAAAGCACCTGCACTAAGTGGCCAGCTGTCACAGCTAACATAAAAAACACTCTTCTAAATCACAGAACAATAGCTCCTCTACTGCTCACTTAATGGCTAGAGCCTCCCATTTGATCATGGCATAGTTTCTCCCTGTCTGCATAGGTTTTCTACTTGTGCACAGGACTGAATGTTTTTTGCCCTCAAACTCCTCAGAAAGAAAAGCCCAAGTTTATCGGTTTGGACAGGTGGAGCCCTAGATCTTTTTTAGCTGTCTAACAGAGCTTCGTAGGTAGTCCTTTTCTTAGGAGGTCAAAAACGGTTGCTGCCACAGAGAAGAAAAAAGGGACAAAATGGCAAGTGAGATATTTTCTGCAGTTCACCCAAGACATGTCAGAGGTGGCCCTGCTGAAAAATCCAGCATAGACATAGTTAATACTGGTTAGTGCTGGTCTGATGCTTGTTTAGCTGGTGAACCAGCATAACTGATGGAAGACCAGCATATCTATGCTAATGAAACCTTACCACCAGCATTGGTCTTGCTGGTTAGTGCTGGTCTGGTGCTGGTTTAGCTGATGAACCAGCAAAACTTCTGTCAGACCAGCATGCTAGATGAAAAATCCAGCATATGCCTGCATGATTTATATGCTGGGCCACCAGCAAGGTTTTGGTACTTAAAATTGCTTATTATTTTAGCTCATTATCTTGTATTTTAATCGCTAGTACTGAAAATAGTGTTTGATGTAAATACATGGACTGTGCAGATGATACTGAACTTCCAGCCCCCTAACACACAGTATGACTGAATCACCAAAATGAGGATGGGTTCCCTGTTGAGTCTGGTCCCTCTCAAGGTTTCTTCCTACTGCCATCTCAAAAAGTTTCTCCTTGCCACTGTCGCCATCATCCTTGGCTTGCTCAAGAGACAATCTTATCATTTTGATTCATAAACATTCACATTACATACATGCACTCACTCAGTCACTTTTCTTCTATACCGCTTTATCCTGTATTCAGGGTCATGGGGGGGTCATCTCAGGAGACTTAGGGCACAGGGCGGTGTACACCCTAGACAGGTTCCCAATCACATTTCATACAAACTTATATAATTCTTTTGATTGTGTAAAGCTTTTGATTGTGTCAATTGTTAAAAGCACTAGACATTAAACATTAAATTGAATTGAACTTCAGGAACGCTCAGGAATGTGCCCAAAAACTCAGGTCAGCTAATTAGCTGAAATGACCAGTTTTTTCTATCAATTTATTTAATTGGTATTTTTTTCTCCCTGATGGCACTGGCATATAATTCCAAAATGACAATGGCAGGATTTATCAAGCTCAGATTGTGAAAGAGTGGTTCAGGGACCATGCAACATTGTTTTGAGACATGGACTGGCCACCACAGAGCTTAGAGTCCAGAGCTTAGAGTCCAGAGCTTAACCTATTGAAAACCATTGGGATGTTCTGGAGAAGACTTTACATGGTGGTCTAACATTCCCACCATTCAAAAACATAATTTTGTGACATTGCATAAGCTTATCAAAATAACATCAGAGAAAAAAATTTTCATAATCAAAGCAAAAGGCAGTCCAACAAAATATTAGTGTGTGGGCAGTATAGTCACCTTCCAGTAGAGTAAAATGGTCTGATATGTAGACAATTTATATGATACAGCGTGTTTATAATAAACAATATAAATTGTCATTTGTAAAGTTAAATTCAAATAGCAATATTTTTTTAAATATTGTATATAATAAAATGCATAAGGTGTCATGAGGCTGAGCAGAACGATGTGAATCTAAGCGCGGATGAATGATTGCAGCATAAAACGTGAGCATGGTCGGAATGCGAAAGTGGGGGTCAAATACCGGAGAATCCGTCAGTGGGCGTTTAAACCAAATCGCAAAACGAGAGCAGTAACCAGGAAATGAATCAGCTTGGGGTCTGTGCGCATGGGGTGTGCATGGAATTGCTTCACCAAACGATGAGTACATCTCTTCAAGAGCTTCTCTCCTTACTTTAATGTGCCCATCACTCCGAAATTGATTAATATTTGCAGTGATTATATAAGTACCTATCTACATTAAAAAAAAAAGTGTACTGTTATATTTCACAAAGTATGCTAAATGAAAATTTCTGTGACATCATTCAGACAATGTAATATGTTTTTTTTTTTTACTTAATAAATGCAATGTTTTTAGGAATAATAATTATATATTTAAATAAAAATAAGTTAATCAGGCAAAAGCTTTATGCTTATCTGATAATAATTATTTAATGATTTAGCAACCAATAAAATTATCATTATTACCAGGTGTATTGACAGGGATAACCCCTAGAGGGCGCCAAAGCGCCCTAAGACATTTTGTGTAGTTTTTTTCAGTTTCAATACTTCATTTCCCAGTTCACAACTCGGTCAGGTGACATGGGCACTCACCTGAACCGAGTTGATCATTAATTTCATTATAAATAGGGTGTTTGAGTTCAAGTCTACGTCTTGCATTTGTTACATTAAAGTGAACGTTTATGTCTTGTCTGTTTAATTGTGTTTTGTTTGTAGTTTTCCCTGCTTTTTCATTTATAAAATAAATGTGGAACATCTGCCTCTGCATTTATGCCTTGAACCCCGAAACGTGACATGTATAACATTGTACTGTATAAAACACCAAAACACATTTTCCACATTTTATATTATATAGTTCAATATTGATCATTTGAGAACTTTAAATTATATTAAGAAAACTACTGAGACACATTATAATAAGGAAGGAAAACATATGAAAGAACATTAATTAGAAAAGGGTCTGTTTGAAATATTTGAGGGGGAAATAATTAATTTAATGCATCTCCTAAACCATGGGTAAACTGAGCATAAATAAATGGCTTAATGGTGCAATGAAGATAATGCAACATTTAAAATTTTTGCCCATAGTCCAATAACAACACCTGATAAGCTGTAAATAAAATACAATATATTAATACAGATATTAAAATTCCGAAGGCTAGCTGCTTTTCTCTCAAATTTCATCGAGTTTGAGGTGATTTTATATGTTTTATGGCATGCGTGATTATTAAGCCCTCTTATAGCAGTGGTATGTTCCTTAGCAATTACAAAAAAGAGCATACAATATGATTATGACAGTGGAAATATAACCATTATTACCAGGTCCTTTAATGCTCTTCAATGCCTTTCACTGAAATAATAAAATGCCACTGTATACACCATACACACACACCAGTTGGAATAAACCACACTGAAAATGTTTCGTACAGAAATTGTGTTTTAAATTGTGTCCCTTGCTCTGCACTTGCATCCACCCCCATGAACCCGCATGACAGAATAATCTGGCCATTAATGGATCCAGCAGAGGCTGCTCAACTGAGAGTGGCACTAGAGAAACAGGGGGTGCTCTTGGGTATGCATCAGCAGGATATCCAGCAGATTAGGTCCACCCTTCATACCGTTACAGAAGCATTAACTGCTCTCACTGTACATATAAAGCAGATACAACCACCTCCAACTCCCAGTTTTCTCCAGCCTCCTCCTGTGTGCTCCATCAGTCATGAACCACAACTTCCTGCACCGCCCACATATGACGGAAACCCGTCCACCTGCCGCTCATTTTTGTCTCAGTCTTCCCTTGTGCTTGAGCTGCAGGCTTCATCATTCCCCACTGAGCGCTCTAAGGTTGCCTATATCATTACTCTCCTCTCTGGAATGTCGAGAGAATGGGAAACTGCCCTATGGGACGCCCAGATTCCCTGTTGGCACCCTAGTGAGGCACCCCGAGACGTTTCCCTGGCCCCCACAGGTGCACTTCGTATAGAGGAAGTGGTCACGGCGGGAAAGCTGGGGTTATAAGGTGGAGGCGAAAAGCCTGCCACGCATGATTTCATTTTAGTCTCCCTAGTCACCTTAGGAACCTTAGGGTCCCTTTTACAGTGTTTTATTCCCTTGAATTTGTCCCAGAAATTCTTCATCTCAACCCATTTCTGATAACATGCACCCATATAGGGATAGTCCCAGTTTGGATCCCCCAGTCCATCATAAATCTGTGAATGTGCAGAAGCCAAATACTCAGATTTAAACATCCCACCATGAGGGTATGTCAAAAATTGAGGCTGTGGCTCAGTCCAACCTGCCAAATTATCCAGCCACGGTGTTGTAAAGTAAGTTAAAACACATTTATTCATCCAGTCGCGAGGAAGTTCCTTGGGATCAGGTTTTGGAAAGGGAGAATTAGTATTACCCATGCTGCTTTGACCACACTCAGAAAATACAAATACTTATACAAATACAACTACAATACAAATGTGCAGGCGGATGCAGAGGGATCGGACCGGACACTACACTCTTAGACAAGTCCTCTGTGACTTGCAGGCGCGCCTAGTTCTGGAGTCCTGGACTCCTTTGCACAACTTTTAGTATTCAATCCCCAAAATCAGGTATAAACCTCAAAATGAACAAAGAGGGTACTCACCTAATTAGGGGGATCCCACTTCTGACACCAGTCTGTTGGGGCTTTTAGTTGACCGATCCCCGATCGATCTGAATGCAAGCCGGTCCATCTGCAACACACCTCTGGCCAGGAAAACGAGTCAAAGAACACACAGATGACTGCACTTTCACATGCTCTGGTTTTATTAATAGAACACATATTTTATATAGCAGTTAACACAACCCCTCCTTAAAACTCTATGACAGTTAAAATGTGGCTAAAAAAGGTCACAATCTTGAAAACATGTTTACAGTTCAGCACCTCAGACACAGGGAGGGGTGCAGACACAGAAATGAGACATAAGAGGAACTACTAAAGGAAACACACATAAAGGGGAAAGGGGAGAGGGAGACAGGGAGAGGATGTTGAATAATACAGAAATGCAGATTGTTTCACAAAGCAACAAAATGTTCTTGTCTAAACAGACAATAATCATGGCATAAATACTGATTATACAAAAACTCTTACAACATACAAGACCTTCATGGATGAAATGAGGAGGGTTTTCGATCATTCATTCACGGGGCATCACTTGAATAACGTCAGGGATCCCGATCTGTCACTGATTATGCTATTGATTTCCGGACTCTGGCTCCCTCTTGGGGATGGCAGGATCAAGCACTGTTTGACATATTTCTTCATGGACTTTCCGATCCAGTTAAGGATGAATTAGCAGCCCGAGAGCTTCCAGAGCTTCTCCCGGCCCGAAAGAGAAGCCATGGAGCAATATATCTCCGAGTCTTTATCAGCCGCCATAATCCACCCTTCCTCTTCCCGGGCGGGCTTCTTTTTTGTGGAGAAAAAGGACAAGTCCCTCAGACCATGTATTGATTATAGAGGGCTTAATGAGATAACGGTCAAGAACCTCTTATGTCCACTGCATTTGAATTATCGTTTTTTTTTTACCAAGCTAGACCTAAGAAACGCTTACCACCTGGTCAGGATAAGAGAAGGTGATGAGCGGAAGACTGCTTTCAACACCCCCACTTGTCACTAAGAATATCTGGTGGTTCCATTTGGTTTGACCAATGCACCAGCAGTCTTCCAGGCATTAATTAATCACGTTCTCAGAGATTTTCTCAACGTTTTTGTGTTCGCTGATCTTGACGACATTCTAATTTTCTCCTGGTCCCTAGAGGAACATCAGCTTCATGTGCGTCAGGTCTGCTGGAAAATAAACTCTACGTCAAGGCTGAGAAATGTGAGTTTCATTGTGAGTCTACCTCTTTCCTGGGGTATGCCATCTCACCTTTAGGCATTCAGATGGACCCGGTCAAGGTAAAGGCTGTCACGGATTGGCCCACACCATCATCAAGGCGGGAGCTTCAACGCTTTTTAGGCTTTGCCAATTTCTATTGGCGTTTCATCCGTGGCTACAACACAGTGGCAGCCCCACTCACATCTCTCACATCCACCAAGATCCCTTTCTGATGGAACCCCCTAGCAGAGAAGGCATTCAAGGAGCTCAAGCAGCACTTCACCACAGCACCCATCCTCACCTTCCCTGATCCATCCCTCCAGTTTGTGGTTGAAGTAGATGCATCTGAAACGGGAGTTGGGGCCGTGCTCTCTCAAAGGACAATCACGGACAACAAACTTCATTGTGCTCCTTCTTTTCCCGTTGGCTCACGAATGCAACTACGACATTGGGGATCACAAATTATTAGCAGTTAAGCTAGCCCTCGGGGAGTGGAGACACTGGCTAGAAGGTGCTGAACAACAATTTCTTGTCTGGACCAATCATAAAAATCTTGAATATCTCAGGTCAGCAAAGAGACTCAACTCACATCAGGCACACTGGTCACTTTTCTTTTCCCGCTTCAATTTCACACTATCATACCGTCCAGAATCCAAGAATACTAAGCCCGATGCCCTTTCCCGACAGTTCCCCGCACCCCAGGACACATCCACTATGGAGACCATCCTCCCACCCAGCTGGATATGAAAAACCTATTTCTGCAATCTCTTGAACATGAACCAGGTCCCAGCAATGTCCCATCCAGGCTACTTTTTATCACTGTATCTGTTCGCCCTCAAGTCTGAGAATGAGGTCACAGTTCCAAGCTAGCTTGTCGCCCGGGGGCGACTCGCACCCTCTCATTGCTCCATCAACGTTTCTGGTGGCCAACCATCAAGGAGGACGTAAAGAGTTTTGTGGCATCCTGTGATGTCTGCACCAGAAATAAGATGACAAATCATCCCCCTGAGAGTCTCCGAAGACCCCTCCCTATCCCTCATCGCCCCTGGTCTCACATTTCACTCGACTTTGTAACCGGATTGCCACCTTGCGACAATAATACCTGCAAATCTCACAGTGGTTGACCGGTTTTCCAAGTCAGCCCATTTCATCCCTCTACCCAAACTCCCATCCACCAAGGAAACTCCTCATCTCCCATGTCTTTCGACTTCACGGTCTTCTATTGGACATTGTATCGGACAGGGGACCACAATTCTCAGTGCAATTCTGGAAAGCCTTTTGTGGTCTTATTGGTGCCACACCCAGCCTCTGATGAGGGTTCCACCCCAGAGCAATGGCCAAACTGAGCGCATGAATCAATAATTAGAGAAATCTCTGAGATGCATGGCTCCAAGGGACGCAGCTTCTTGGAGTCGTTTTCTCCCCTGGATTGAGTACGCCCATAACTCGCTCCCCACATCCTCCACAGGGCTATCACACTTTCAGTGCTGTCTTGGCTATCAGCCATCACTATTCCCCACACAGGAGGAAGAGACTTCAGTTCCTTCAGCCCAAGCCTTCATTTGTCGCTGTAAGAGAACATGGCAGCGGGCTCGCTCAACTACAATGTTCTGTGACCATCTTTCAGTGAAAAGCCAATCGCCACTGCTCAACCGCTCCAGTTTACCGTGTTGACCAAAGAGTTATGCTCTCCACACGTGACCTTCCACTCAAGACTACGTCCAAGAAACTCTCGCCTACGTTCATTGGCCCATTCACAATCTCTTGCATAATTAATCCATGTTCTGTCAGATTGGCTCTGCCATTATCCATGCGATGAATTAACCCCACGTTCCATGTCTCCCAGGTTTGTCGACTGGTCCTTTGTCACCCCGTCCACACCCTCCCCCTCCACCTCGACTTATTGACGGAGGCAAAGCTTTCATAGTCCGCAAACTCCTCAAGTCTCGCCGCCGTGGGCACAGCTTCCAGTATTTGGTGGACTGGGAGGGCTACAGACCCGAGGAAAGAAGTTGGGTACCAGCCAGGTTAATCTTGAACCGTTCTTTGATTACTGACTTCCACAACCTTCACCCAGAGGCACCTGCAATAACGCCAGCTGACGTTCGTAGAGGAGGGAGTACTGTCACGGCATGCCAAGTCATGCCCATGTCTCAAGCCAAGCCACGATCATCTGTGCACTCCAGCTCCATATCCACCCCGCCTCTTGCTTCAACGCCTCATTCACTGCTCCCTTCACACCTGTTCTCAATTAATAATCATCTCAACTACCTATTTAAACCACGCTCTAACATCATCATCTCGCCAGATTATTGTGTGCTACTAAGGCCCAGTATTCTAGCGTTCATTTCTGTTTCGACTATCACGACCACGCTCTGTTTCACTGACCTCGTCTTTGTCTCATGTCTTGGATATATTGCCTTCTCGTATTTACTGTTGCCGACCTCCAGAATTGTCTCTCGACTACGAACTTGGATTATGGACTCTCTCGACTCACCGTCTTTGACCCTCGCCCGTCTCACGACCACGAGTGATCTCCACACTGGCAAACACAGCAGCGCACGTTCTTTACAGACGCCGGCTGCACACTTCCGCATTCCCGTCATGGAGCTCATTGACTGGAAACTCTGTGCCCACTCTTCACACATGCACACTTCTGCATTTTCGCTGCGGAGCTCATTCAGAGTCACAGTAGCACTCGCTCTGCACTTGGATCCTTCACCCCCACGAATCCATGTGACACCCAGCTCACTATAGGCAATGTAATGTGTGAAGCAGACAGGCAAGGTTCTTGGACAAGAGGAGGTGGAGCTTGGACTGAAACTGAGGGCAACAAGACCAGAAGCTGTTCAGTCCAAGAAGCCAGGGTGGCGAGTGTTCAGCCAGTCTCAGGTTTTGAGTGTGTCTGATGGGTCAATGTTTATTCCGGATTATTCTGTAGGGCATGTGTGGTCAAAAATCTGGGGTGCATGCATTTGTCCAATGTGCAAAATTAAACTTTTTGTAAACATGAAAGATCAGAAATCCAGAAATCCTAGAAACTAGAAGGACGTTACTATGATCCAGCAAAGCCTACAAGAAACATGCAGATTGGAGGCGTTCTCAATCTCGAAGGTACAGGGTGGGTCAGAGAGTCATGCTCGCCACCAGAGATATTCCACTAAAGACCATCTCCCACAAACTCTGTCTCCGATATGTTGGCCCATTCACAATTATCAAGATCGTCAACCCCTGTGCTATCAAACTCTTGGTCTCCTCAAACATGCGAAGAATAAACCCCACATTTCATGTATACCAGCTACGCCGTCTCGCCTCAATCCCATTGAGCCCATATACGGTTTGAGGGCATCAGTAATTTGAATTTTATTCATGACTTGGCTCAGTCTTGGGAGCTAGCACTTCTACATGTCGTCCTAGTTCATCTTGAATCTTTAGGGATGAGACTCAACGCCAAGAAAGCGTTGTCTCTCATACTCACAAGACAACGTATTTGGGGGTTGTATGATATTCAGTCAGAATACTGGCACAATTGTCTCCTGTATGTATCGAATCTATCTTTAGCATTTTTCACATTAAAAGGGTGAGGGATGCTATTGCTCTAGCCTATGAGGTGCATGGTCACACTTCAGTTAGGGCCCATTCAACTAAGTGGTTTGCAAGGTGAGGCAAGTGTGTGATGCGGTAAGTTGGTCCCCTTCACACACTTTTCTCAGATTTTATAGTTTGGATGTCCATGCTACTCCAGGCTCACGGTCCTAGAGTCAACATCCCACAATCAGGTCTAGACCTCTTTGATTGTGCACGCATGCTACACAACACTGGTGTCCAGACTGTTCCAGGTTGGCGGCATTGGTATTCTTGTTCCCATAGCACTTTCAAATGCAGGATCTAGTGTAGTTTTTGAAAGGGAACATCTCGGGTTACTTTGCTGTAATCCTGTTCTCTGAAAAAGTAGGAATGAGATGCTGTGCTCCAATGGTGCACTCTACGCGTGACTGAACGTCCTTTCAGACAAATTGACCTGAGGATGTTTCCGGTTCAGACCTATTTATAACCTCCAGGTGTAACTGGTCAGATGATTTCACCTGATAGAGGTTGTACGGGCCAAGGTTTTGGCGTGTTTGACAGACATGCTTCAACAACTGGTCAGCGGAGACATCTTCCCATAGCACTTTCTAGCATAGCATCTTGTTCCCACTTTTTCAGGGAACAGGGTTACAGCAAAGTAACCCAATATATTTCCTCCCTAGACCTTTTGTCCGCATCACAATGAACTGAAGCTCAAAATGAATTTGTAATATTTAAGTGAAATACATTTCGCGTATATGCTGAAATATAATTTTTTATTTATGGACATGTGTATTATGTTTGATCAGCATTATTGCAAGACGCGATGACTTTCGGGGGAAGCATGTCTGCATTTTTATTGATAAATCATGTATAGCACTTATACACACATACATCATGAAAGATGTACTGTAAAACAAAATAAAATTCATGTTTGTGTTAGCGTTGGAAACAATATTGTTTTAGGCTAACTGTTTATGCACAATTCTTTATTGTAGTTGGTCTGTCTTTTAGATGAAGTCCTTCCATGTGCCAACTGACAGTTATCCAGTGAAGCACAACACATTTATTTAAATTCTTGAATGTTGCTTGTGGCATTCCGCGGCACGGCGTGGGATGAATTACGGCCTTTTGCTGGAAAAAAACGTGAAAATGGTTTTATTCTAGTGGACATCCCTGAACATCATTTCATTCAATCTTGAGGGTTAAAATTTCTCATGAAATTTTGACATGTAGATGATCGTGAAATAGAATGCTTGTTGATATACAACTCTGATTCTATAAATTCTGGCTTAGATATGCTAGATTTTAATATAATAAAAAATATATATAAAATAATTATATATAATATAATCATTATTAAACCAACAAAAAACAAATGAAAAGCAGATGGTAAAATGACATTCATGTCCTCTGCTTCAACAGTCTATGATCAGATGTGGAGGTGTGGTCAAATTATGCATTATAAAAATATCAGCGCTGGCTTGAGTTATCAGTTACTGGATAATTGGTTTGTTTTTCCAAGGAACAGCCCAAATTATAGTGTTATTTTTTATATTTCAAAGACTTGATATAAGAATGCTGTATACATGAACCTGTTGGAGTTTAACCAGTCTGATCGCTGTGAGCATTTCTCCTGTCCAGAGAGATCTGTATCTCCTGCAGTTAATATTTTACTGTACGTGTGTTCAGCTGTTGTGGTTCTTTTAACAATTTGTGGCAATCTGCTCGTCATCATCTCTGTTTTTCACTTCAAGCAGCTTCACACACCGACTAACATGCTAGTGCTTTCTCTGGCTGTTTCAGATTTCCTAATTGGTGCTTTTTTTATGCTTCCAGAGTTAATTTGGGTGATTGAGTCATGCTGGATGTTTGGGAGAATTTTCTGCATTAGCTTTTGGTTATTTGGTGCATTTATTATGATCTTCTCCATTTATAGTATTGCTCTGATTTCTGTAGATCGTTATTTGGCTGTCTCAAATCCATTTCTTTACACCCACAAAATCTCTGTAAGGATGATGTGCATTGTGGTTTATTCTAACTGGTGTGTGTGTCTAGCATATACCATTACATTTTATTATTTGAATGAAAGCTCCATGACTACTATAATGTGTTCAGGAGAGTGCATTCTCTCTCTGAGTCAGGAATGGCCTGTAATTGATCTTGTATTTTCATTTATATTTCCACTTTCTGTAATAATCATATTGTATACTCGAGTTTTTATGATTGCTGAGAAACATGCCACTGCTATCAGAGAGCTTAATAATCACACACGGCCTAAAACACAGAAAATCACCTCACACTCGATGAAATCTGAGAGAAAAGCAGCTAAAGTCCTCGGCATTTTAGTGTCTGTGTTTTTGCTGTGTTTACTTCCATATTGCATTTGCAGTTTGTTAGCTGATATTATTGAACTACAAGCAGAAACTAATCTGAAACTCCTGATCTTGGTTTGTCTCAATTCCACCATTAATCCATTTATTTATGCTCTGTTTTACCCCTGGTTTAGGAAGTGCATTAAAGTAATTATATCTTTTCAAATATTACAAACAGATTCAGCATCAATCAATGTTCTTTCCTGAAAAGGTCCTTTTCACTTCTTCTGATAGTTTGCCCAAACAGTACTTTATATTTTATTTACTTAAAATATCTGTTACCATTTTTTTGCACCATTTATATATGTATTACACGATATAATGGCAAAATAGGTGTGTTCTTTATGACTGAGTCTTGTTTTTATATGGCAATGGCTGATTCGTTACAGATGCTAAAAATTAGTTAATAACAGTAGAATTAAGTTGGTGTTGTGGTTTTTAACTATAATAAACTACATTTTGACAGCATAAAACTATTTCTCTCTTAACAATCAACATCATGCTGTTGACTACGAAATTATGAAACTTAAGGATAAACAATATTTTTTATAATTTTATTTTCCATTTGTAATCCTTGTTTTCTATAAAACTTCATAGTGTTGGGAGGCAAAGTAGTCTACAGTGTTGTGTAGATACCAAAGTATACTTTTAAAGTGTAAATATGGATGTAAAGTGAATGACCTGTTTTTCTGCCTTAATATTGTAATTTGATGAGTCAATAAATAAAAAAATAGAAACACTTTGAAATGACCAAACATGTCATCTTCCAGAAAAGCCTCAGATTTCAGGAAGATTTACATCATAAATTTAGAAGACACAAAATCAACAGTATAAATAATATTGTTCCTTAGCACTAAACATGACCCCGAAGGGAACTTTCACTTCCACAGTCAATGATTTCAGAATACAAAGCAGGAAGGACAACCCAATGCAACCATTTTACACACAGAATTCTGTAAAGTAACACAGAAAGACAACACATAATGAGCGCATCATCAAATATAAATTCATTCTACATACAGTAGGTCGTCAACAGGACTGCCTATTACCACCGTGCTCATCGTCGCGGCAAAAACGATAGTGGCCAAAATAAATCAGTTGCATTTCAAAGTCATTCATAAAATGACTGCCAGGTGTTGCTAAGTGCCATTTTCACTCGCTGCAGTTTTTTTTTTTTTTTTGGGAGGGGAGGGGGGATTTTCCCCTGATTTTCTCCCTAATTTAGTCGTGTCCAATTCCTCCCCGTCACTAGGGGACTCCCACATTAAGGCTACTACTACCACTCAGCCAGGAGGGTCGAAGACTATCACGTGTTTCCTCTGAATCATGTGACGCCAGCTGACCGCATCTTTTCAAACTGCTCGCTCGCGCACAGTTGGGGGCGGCGTAACACACTCGGAGGATGGCGCTATCCGCTCCCTCTGCTGCGTGAGCTCACAGACACCCCTGACTGGCTGTAGAGCTGTGATTAATGTGGGAGCACTAAGTATCTCTCTCATCCCTCCCCTCTGAGAGAGCTCGGCCAATCAGCTCTCTCTAGACCTCCGGCTGCGAGAGGTTACAGCATCACCCAGGATTTGAACTAGCGATCTCCGGATGATAGGGCGAGCGCTTTACCACTGCGCCACTCGGAGGCCTCACTTGCTGCAGTTTTAAATTATAATCATAAAGTCATAAAACAGTCATAACAATATATGTTGTAGAGTAGAAATAATACAGTGATGGTAATTTCCCCATCTGAATACTTTATACAACAAACATGAAAAATCTGAACCAGATCTACTGATATTTACTGTACAATAAACAAACAAACAAACAAACATACAAACAAAACATTGGTTAAATGTTGTTTAGCTAGATGATCAAGTTCACTAGCAGACAATTTTGATTTGTACAAAAAATAACTCTTATATAGCCTATCTCTGTTTGTTGCTGTTTATTGTTATTTAAAAAAATCCATTAAAACACATCGAACTTTAAATATTAAAATAACTGGAAAAATAGACTTTTAGAATAAAACATTAGAATAACTCAAAAAGAGACCTTCTAAAATTGCTATGTTGTTTCTGTAAACACATAACTGGGTTGGGATTAATGAGCTGCAGCTATTTAAGTGCACTCACAATGACAACAAAATATTATGATTTTGTAAAATAATAAAAGCAAACAGGGGACTGGAATGAGCAGATGGTAATGTTACAGTAAGTTTCATCTTGTTTATTGGAAGCTACAGTTCTTTCAGGTATTTGAACGCATTCATAATGCTTAGTCTATTTCTGCTGGTGCATTCTGTAAAACTTTATTCGTGCGGTTGAGGACTGCTTAGACTACGTAGAAAATTAAAGAGGAGGATCACAATGTCGACTCAACATCCCGGAGCCCAAACCTCATTTAATTTACATTGTTTAATTAACAAATATTTTAATTTGTATTTGTATTTAGACTATAAGAAATAATTCTGCATCTATTTTTATCTTAACTGCTCTTTGTCAGGGTAAATTGTTCAGTAACAACCCTGTAAATTTGCATGTAAAACAGGTACATCTGTATGAATAAACTGTTCAAATGTCTGTATAATGAGCTATTGATCATTGATTTATGTAAACAACTCAGATGTAAGTAAATGCTCATTACTGCGCTGTTTGGAAGGAGTGACAACAATAAAAAAAAAAAGATCTATGAAGTAGGACTGCTCGCACTGATTCAGCTTTGTTTTAGTCACAGGGGGTGGCAGCTTTTGTGGGGTGGATGGTATTGGAGATAAGTGGTAGTATAGTGGTATATACTATCCAAATAGGTGCTGCCTTTTGCAAAGTGAGAGTAAAGTAAACGTCAATAATAGTACAGAAGAAATAAACAAAACACAAATATACTATATACTCGCATACAAAGCAGTGCCTTTTGAATGTATAGGTGGGAACAGCTGAGACATCAATAAGAGTTCTGGGCAAAACCTGGTGTCACCTGAGAAATAGGTCTTATATCTTTATGAAACATCATGAATTATTCAGTAAAACAGAGGCTCTGCTTAAAATAAAAAAGTAAGGCACATCAGTCACTTTACGCCTAATAAAAGGGCTTTCTGAGTTATAATTTAGATGTAACGTAACAGATATACAAACCGAGCAAACGGGGTGAACTGAATACTAAACCTAAACTAGGCATGCAGATGAATAAAACTAAGCGTGAGGATTACTAAACCAAGATGTGTGTTTCTTAGCCCCACCCTCGTGAAAATGGCGTATGCAGAGATTGGCTCGTCTGCGAGAGGTTGTGCTTGAATTACTGAACTGCAGATTTAAAAAAAAATTGGCATTATTACAGTTTATTAATACCTGGAATGGAAGAGACTGAGATTTTCCTTATTATTTCCTTATTATTTCCTTATTAGTGTTAAGTATTAGAAGTGTTAAAGTTTTTAATCACTCTATACACAACCCTAGAATGTGTGTTATTTTACAAATGGAATAATTTTCTTTGGTATTATTATAGAATATTTTTATTTTATATTTCATAAATATGGATCAGCACTGGTGTCATGGGCAACCGGAGATGAAACAGCAGACTAGCAGTTAGCCCTATAGCGTGGATGGTAAACCCAAACGTGGAAATAGCGCGAGTAGGCTGGATAACCACGCATGTTATTTTTAGAACTCGCAACAAGAGCAAGGGCTTGCACAACGCAACCCACATTCTAATAACACACTCAATCAGGAAATAAACCCAAGAAGGTGAGTACTCACGAAAAGGTTGACAAAGTGTTAATAGTAGCATGGGCAGACTCAATGACTGAGCGATGTGCAGCGCCATCTTTTTTCCTTTAATGCTTCCTGAATCGCGACCATATTACTACCGGGTCCTAGTGCCGGTCACATATGAGTGCACATGACAACTGGTATTGCTCCATTTTTATGAAATATTGATTTAAAATATTCTTTTAAAATTGTAGGTGTCTGTTAATATAGTATTGATGACTGTGATTGTGTGTCATTGCACTGTGTCTTAGTGTGTTAATGTAGTGTCTGTGTATGTTAGTACAGTGATGTTGTGTGTTAGAGTAGTATGGTGTGTGTTAGTGAGGTTGTGTAAATGTGAGAGTGTAGGTATGTATCAGTACATTAAAATGAGTCTTGTTTATGCACCTATTATGCATACATTATGCATTTCTGTGTTACTTTACAGAATTGTGTGTAAAATGTGAGACACACATTACACACAGTGGTTTAATGATTAAGTGGCTAGCTTAATGTCTTTAGGTGCGCAATGCTAAGGTCAGATTTTAATATTTTTAAAGATGTTTAATTGCTTCTAATATAATTTGTTTAAAATGTACTTGAATTCAAATGAAACATGCTTTTATTTTGCAGAATAGCATAGTTATCCTACAACAAATTTGAGCTAAGCACTATTTACAATAAATGAAGTCCCTAATGTATGCTGTTATGAGGGGGTGCTTCAATACGGCACCCCTCGGTATTCTATCATGCATGGAATCCCCAACACAGGACTTGGAGGGGGCATTGGGCCGTGGATTATTTATTTTGGTGGGGAATAGTCGGCTCGCGTGAACACCACACAGTGCTATAAAGGGAAGGAGGGTGCGCTTATGTTGGTCGCGTGCCACCAAGCTTCCATCACAAAGAACAGGTATTTTGTTTATTATTGTTATTATTCTTGTTTTTTTACACCGCTCTTTTCACTTTTCTCTTTTCACTTTCTTTTCACTTTTCTCTTTTCACTTTTAACTTTTCTCTTTTCTCTCCCTATACCAGAGTCATGCTCTTGTACCTGGTGCTATCTAATGTTTGCACAGCGTTCGCTGGTTTCTGGGAGCTTAAATATCTTACCGGCCAGGTGTAGCTCGTTTTCTTTGATTGTCAGTGCTGTGGGGTTGCCTAGCAACCGCCCATCGCATGTGTGGCCATGTTACAGCACCCCCCCCCCCCTTCTAGTGACGAACCCTGGCGTTCCTGTGCCAGCCCCATGGCTAGCCCGGAATTCCTTAACAAGTTCAGGGTCTAGTATGTGCCGGGCTGGCACCCAAGAGGGCTCCTCTGGGCCATACCATTCCCAGTCCACTAGGTACTGTATGGCGCACCCCGGACCCGCCTGGAGTTCAGGATACGTCGAACTATGTACGCTGGGGACCCATCAATGATACAGGGTGGGGGTGGTGGAGGTCTGGAAGCCAAGGTGCTGCAGAGCACAGTCGTGACACATGGAATGTAGGATTGATCCTCATTGACCGGGAGAGAGCCAAGAGGTATGCCACCGGATTAATCCTTTTTGTGATTTTAAATGGCCCAATGTACCCGGGGGTCAGCACCCCTACCTCAGGTTCCTCCTCTGGGAACATAGGGGGGAATACACGAATTGGCACTCAAAGGAGTGCCACAGGGTGTTGTGGGCATACTCGACCCACATTAGGTGGTCGGACCAAGATGACGGGTTGGAGGAGGCTAAGGGTGCTCTCTAAGTCTTGGTTCACCCTCTCTGTTTGCCAGTTTGACTCAGGGTGAAAGCCCGATGTCAAGCTGGCCGTGGCTCCAATGAGTTTACAGAATGCCCCCCAAAACTGGCTAGCAAACTGCCAGCCCCAGTCAGAGACCAGGTTGGTTGGGAGGCCATGTACTAGGGCCAGCTGTTGGAGGACCAACTGTGCTGTCTCCTTGGCCGATGGAAGTTTTGGCAAGGGAATACACTTGCAGGCTTTGGAGAACTGATCTACCACCACCAGAATGACCATGTTCCCCTTGGGTGAGGGCAGACCTGTAACAAAGTCCAAGGAAGACCATGGGCACGACAGTATGGGTAATGGGTGCAGCCATCCGGTGGGCTGTGTACATGGTTCTTTGTTCTGCACACAGGTCGGACAGGCTGCCACATAAGCTCAAACATCTCTCTCAATGCCAGGCCACCACAGGCACCGGCGAAGAAACTCAAGGGTTCTAGTGGCGCCTGGGTCTGCCGTAAACGGGGACGAGTGACCCCACGCAAGAGCTTGGGGGCGGAGGTTGGGAGGAACATATAATTTTCTGGGGGGGTCTTCCTCCTGGATCTGGTTTCTGTTGTTGTGCTTGCTTGATTTGTTGTTCAATGTCCCAGCGTACAGGGGGCAAAGATGCGTGGTGCTGGGATAATGTTCTTAGTTTCTGGCTCCTCTAACGGGGGGGTCCCATTGGCATGAGAGGGCGTCCAGCTTGAGGTTTCTTCAGCTCGGACGGAACAAGAGCACATAGTCAAACCGGGAGAAGAAGAGGGACCATCTGGCCTGTCGGGGGTTTAAGCATTTGGCCGACCAGATATAAGTTCTTGTGATCGGTCCAAATCAATATTTGCTGTTTGGCCCCCTCCAGCCAGTGTCTCCACTCTTCTAGAGCCAGCTTTATGGCAAGGAGCTCCTGATCTCCTTTGCCATAATTTCTCTTTGCCGGGGTCAGGCGGTATGAGAAGTAGGCACAGGGATGTAGTTTCTGGTCCTCCACAGAACGCTGGGAGAGGACCGCACCCACCCCCACATCGGATGCATGTACCACCACTATGAACTGGGTCTCTGGACCCGGTGATTTGTGGTGAGCTTTGTTTTTATAGCCTGGAAGGCCCCTTGAGACTCCTCCATCCATTTAAATCGTCCTGGGTTTTTCTTTGTGAAGGCGCTAAGTGGGGCCGCCAAGGTGCTAAAATTGCGGATGAACCTCCGAAAGAAATTGGCGAACGCCTGAAGCGCTGAACTGCCCAAAGCGATGTAGGATGGGGCCAACTGGCCACAGCCCTTATTTTGGCCGGGTCTATTTGAAGGTGACCCCTGGATAGCACGAAACCCAAGAAGGAAGTGGAGGTTGTGTGGAACTGTGACTTCTCTAGCTTAACATATAGATGGTTCTGCTGGAGAAGTTGCAGCACCCGGCGTATGTGGGTGATGTGCTCTGGCATGGAGGTACTAAAAATGACATATAAGTAGACAAAGGCATAGAGGTTAAGTATCTCCCGGAGCACCTCATTAATGAACCTCTGAAACACTGCTGGCGCATTAGTCAGACCGAAGGGCATCACTCGGTATTCATAGTGCCCTGATGGTGTAATAAACACGGTCTTCCACTCGTCCCCTGCCCTGATGCGGATCAAATTATAAGCACTGCGTAAATATAGCTTTGTGAACAATTTCACCTTTTGCAAACACTCAAAGGCAGAATTTATCAGAGGAAGGGGATAGCAGTCTTTCAGATTAATCGCGTTCACCCCCGATAATCTATGCAGGGGCGGAGGCCCCCATCCTTCTTCTTTATGAAGAAGAACCCGGCCCCTGCGGGGGATGTGGACAGACGAATGAATCCCAGGGGCAACGCCTTCTGGATGTACTCCTCCATGGCCGATTGCTCGGGAGAAGACAAGGAGTAGAGCTTTCCCCTTGGTGGAGTCGAACCTGGAAGCAGATTGATTGCGCAGTCGAAAGAAAGATGGGGAGGAAGCTTTTGGGCCCCCGACTTGGAAAATACTTCCACCAGGTCCCAGTAATCTTTGGGAACTGCCGAGAGGTCAACCTGATAGGATGACTGCATGTCTAGGGTTCTGCTCCTTTTTAAGCAGCTCTGTGTGCAGCGGGTGCCCCAAACCGAGACAGAACAGGTTAGCCAATCAATACGGGGGTTGTGTTCCTGTAACCAAGGAAACCCCAGTACCACCTAGTGTAGGCACTCGGGTAATGAAGAGGGCAATCCGCTCTGTATGTTGTCCGATACGCAGTATTAGAGGGTCAGTCTCATGTATGATCAGCCCAGATTCAAATAACTGACCATCCAGGGCCGCCACTGGAATCGGAGCAGAGAGTGGGTGAAATGGCACAGCCATTAGTTTCCCTGCTGCTCCCGAGTCAACAAATGCTTTTAGATGGGTAGTGGCGGCCTCCTCCCAGGTGATGTCGATGGGGAGGAAGAGCTCTGATCGCTGAGGGTCTGACCTTTGGGTCACTGTCGGCCTCCCTCCCAAGAGTGACCCCCCCTCTTTTGGCTTATTCAGCGGACAGCGCCCCTGGTGGTGGCCAGACCTGCCACAACGAAAGCATCCCGACCGAAATGGGGGGGGGGCATGGGCTCTCCCTGATCCACCTCCCATTCTAACTCTTGCTGGGGAAAGATTGGCTCTACCCTGTAATCCCCTGCATGTTCTGCCCTGAGCTTCCATCACAAAGAACAGGTATTTTGTTTATTATTGTTATTATTCTTGTTTTTTACACTGCTCTTTTCACTTTTCTCTTTTCACTTTTTTCTCCCTATACCAGAGCCACGCTCTCGTACCTGGTGCTATCTAATGTTCGCACAGCGTGTGCTGGTTTCTGGGAGCTTAAATAGCCAGGTGTAGCTCGTTTCCTTTGATTGTCAGTGCTGCGGGGTTGCCTAGAAACCACATGTCACATGTGTGGCCGTGTTACAGTATGCTATAGGATATAAAGACATTTTAGAGTACTGTGTGCTTCCCAACAGTTTTGGAAAGACCCCATAACAGGTGACCTCATACGTTTGATTATATAATGTATTATTTGGATTGGAGAGCAGTGAAATAGAATGCTAGTTGATATGCAACTCTGTTTCTATATGCTTGATAAAAAAAAGACATAATTGTATATAATAAAGTCATAATAAAACAAAAAAAAAACATAAAAAGCAGATGGTAAAATGTAATTCAACAGAGATCTGTCTGCTTCAACAGTCTATGACAAGAGATCTCTAAAACTGTCAATCAGATGTGGAGGTGTGGTCAAATTATGCATTATAAAACTATTAGTGCTGACGTGAGTTATGAGGTACTGGATAATTGGTTTGCACTATTACTGTTTTTCCAAGGAACAGCCCAAATTACACTGTTATTTTAAAGACTTATAAAATGTTTTATACATGAACATGTTGGACTTTAACCAGTCTGATCGCTGTGAGCATTTCTCCTGTCCAGTGAGATCTGTAACTCTTGCAGTTTATATCTTACTGTACGTGTGTTCAGCTGCTGTGGTTCTTTTAACAGTTTGTGGAAATCTGCTCGTCATCATCTCTGTTCTTCACTTCAAGCAGCTTCACACACCGACTAACATGCTCGTGCTCTCTCTGGCTGTTTCAGATTTCCTCGTTGGTGCTTTAGTGATGCTTCCAGAGTTAATTTGGGTGATTGAGTCATGCTGGATGTTTGGGAGAATTTTCTGCATTAGCTTCTGGTTAATTGCTGTATTTATTATGATCTTCTCCATTTATAGTATTGCTCTGATTTCTGTAGATCGTTATTTGGCTGTCTCAAATCCATTTCTTTACACCCACAAAATCTCTGTAAGGATGATGTGCATTGTGGTTTATTCTAACTGGTGTGTGTGTCTAGCATATACCATTACATTTTATTATTTGAATGAAAGCTCCATGACTACTATAATGTGTTCTGGAGACTGCATTCTCTCTCTGAGTCAGGAATGGCCTGTAATTGATCTTGTATTTCCATTTATATTTCCACTTTCTGTGATAGTCATATTATATACTCGAGTTTTTATGATTGCTAAAAAACATGTCACTGCTATCAGAGAACTTAATAATCACACACGGCCTAAAACACAGAAAATCACTTCACAGTCAATGAAATCTGAGAGAAAAGCAGCTAAAGTCCTCGGCATTTTAGTGTCTGTGTTTTTGCTGTGTTTACTTCCATATTCCATTTGCAGTTTGTTAGCTGATGTTATTGAACTACAGGCAGAAACTAATCTGAAACTCATGATCTTGGTTTGTCTTAATTCTACCATTAATCCATTTATTTATGCTCTGTTTTACCCGTGGTTTAGGAGGTGCATTAAATTAATTATATCTTTTCAAATATTACAAAAAGATTCAGCATCAATCAATGTTCTTTCATGAAAAAGCCCTTTTCATTTCTTCTGTTGGTCTATGCAGACACAACCTTATACTTTATTTAATTAAAATATCTGTCAGAATTATATGATTATGGGCTAGGTTTTATGTGGCAATAGCTGATTTGTTACAGATGCTAATACAAGATTCAGATAACACGTTAATAGCAGTAGAATTAAGATTATAAGATGGAAAATCAAAATAGTTTGCTCAAGTGTTTGGTGTTGTGCTTTTTAACTATAATAAACTACATTTTGACAGCATAAACATATTTTTCTCTTAGCAATATCATGCTATTTACATGTCATGAAATTATGAAAATTAAGGATAAACAATATTTTTATAATTTTATTTTTCAATTATAATCCTTGTTTTCTATAAAACTTAATAGTGTTGGGAGGCAAATTAGTCTACAGTGTTGTGTAGATACCAAAGTATACTTTTAAAGTGTAAATATGGATCTAAAGTGAATGACTCACCCTGTTTTTCTACCTTTAATATTGTAATTTGATGAGCCAGTAAATTGAAAATTATAGAAGCACTTGGAAATGACCAAATATGTGATCTTCCAGAAAAGCCTCAGATTTCAGGAACATTTACATCATAAATTTAGAAGACACAAAATCAACAGTATAAATAATATAGTTCCTTAGCACTAAACATGACCCCAAAGGAAACTTTCACTTCCTCAGTCAATGATCTGAGACCACAAAGCAGGCAGGACATTCTATCCAAAAGCCCCTAATAAATTCAAATTCAAATTCAAATTATATTTGTCACATACACAGTCATACACAGTACGATATGCAGTGAAATGATTAGGCGACTGCCCTGACCTTAGAACAAAGACTATTAATAGGAATAATAAATATGAAAAATTAAATAGAAAAAGAAAAGAGTTACTTTATGTAAGAAAGAATATCTATATAGGAAAGAAATATTAAAACTAAAGTAAATTTTAGAAAAAGAAAGAATAAAATATGTGTATAATACAAAATATACACTATAAGGAAGAAAAATAAGAAAAACCTAGCTTTACAATGTCCAGGGGTGTGCAAATATGCAGTAAAGTGTCATATTAAAGTGACTTATGTGCATAATGTGTGCAGTTGTGTAGTGATCACTAGTGTCAGTGAATGTCCAGAATGTCCAGAGTAGGTGCAGAAACATGTATGGATGTGCAAAATGGATCAGTACTGTGTGGTGTACTGATTAAGAGACTGCCTGTGGGAAGAAGCTCCTCTTCAGTCTCTCTGTGTTGGCCTTCAGGGAGCGGAATCGCGTTTCTGACCTCAACAGAGAGAACAGTCGATTGCTGGGGTGACTGAGGTCCTTCATGATCTTCCTGGCCTTGGTCCAGCACCACTTGCTGTAGATTGAGTGCAGGTCAGGGAGCCTGGTGTGGATGACACGCTCAGCTGATCGCACTACCCTCTGAAGAGTTCATCTGTCCTGCATGGTGCTGTTGTGATGCAGGTTGTGATGTTTCTCGTCAGGATGCTCTCTATGGTGCAAGAGTAGAAGTTCCTAAGCACCTTAGAAGGCAGTCTAAAGTCTCTCATGCATCTGAGGTGGTAGAAACGCTGCCGGGCCTTTTTCACCATGCTGTTAATGTGACAGGACCATGACAGGTCCTGCATGTAGGGATCACAGACTGAGATAAAGAGATGTTGAATATCTCTGTGAACACAGGTGCTAGCAGGTCTGCACAGGCTTTGAGGACTCTACCTGAGATGCCATCTGGTCCTTCTGCTTTCCTGGTGTTCACTCTCCTGAAGGCTCTCCTCACATAATGCTCGGAGATGATAAACGCATTTCTGGTGCTGGCAGTGACTTCCTGTCTGCAGCCATTAGCACCGCTAGCATTAGCAATGCTAGCGTCTTTAGCTGCAGCCTCAAAATGAACATAAAATGTGTTCAGCTCATCTGCCAGAGTCATGTCCACATTCATCATACCGGATGTTGGTGGTTTATAGTCCGTTATTGTTCTTAGTCCCTGCCACAGGCTCGTAGAGTCACTCTGTTGGAGTTGTGACTCTAGTTTTTTCCCATAGCGCTGCTTTGCCTCTTTTACCGCCTTCTGGACATTATATGACGCAGCCTTGTACAAGTCCATGTCCCCCGATGCAAGTCCCACGTTGTAGGCAACAGTGCGAGATCTCAGAGGGTCGAGGATGGTTTTATTCACCCATGGCTTCTGATTGGGAAACGTTCTGATGGTCCTTTGATGAATCCCACAACCATTTCCGTAAACACACTTACGTTATTGGAGCTGTTTCGGAACATGTCCCAGTCTGAGTCATTGAGTGCGTCCTGTAACACGGCCACCGATTGGTCCATCCAGCACGCCACCTGCCTCTGATCCAGAACTTCCTGCTTGACCCTTTGTTTGTATTCTGGCATGAGGAAGATGGCCTGATCCTGACACCGGATCGTTTCCCTCTGGGCCGCCGCTTCGGGTCGCGTCCTTTGTTCTCCCTCAGGATCTCACTCGGCCAACTTGTATCCGGAGTTAAAAATGTAGAATTGTGAGTACATTTTAGACCAATATAAATAAACGTATCTCTATCGTACATCATGCACTCAATGGTGATGAATTAGCCAGGTTAAAGTTATTGAAAATTAACTTAATAATCTAATACCAGTTCAAGTTTGCCTTAAATTACTTACATAATTTATAAAACTATTGCTTTACCAAGTATGAGGGGTGGAACTTGCTCATAAATCTAACCCTACAACCCAGTGTAACCATTTTACACACAGAATTCTGTAACACAGAAGCCCAACACATAATGAGCGCATCACTAAATATAGATTAATTCTATATACTGTTAATTGTACATTCTACTTTCACACACAGCAACACTGAACTAACACAAACCAACCCTCCACCAACCCTATCAATACTACATGTGTACAATGTGTACATTAACACACAAGGAATTTCAGTAACACATTCCAACACTACAATAATACTTATCAGATATGATGTAAGTGTGGCAGTAGAGTTTAAGGTGGAGGTAAGTGCATCAAGGATCTGCTCTGAGCCCCTTATTGTTTGCTATGAAGATGGACAGGATGACAGATTAGGTTAGACAGGAGTCTCCATGAACAGTGATGTTTGCAGATGACATTGTGCTTTGTAGCGATAGGAGGGAACAGGTGGAGGAAAATTTAGAGAGGTGGATGTATGCTCTGGAAAGCAAAGGAATGAAGGTTAGCCGAAGACAGAATACATATGTGTAAATCACTGGAATCTAAGTGGAACGGTGAGGCTACAGGAAGCAGAAATAAATAAGGTGCAGGACTTAGGGTCAATGGTCCAGAGTGTGGAAAGGAGGTAAAGGCAGGTTGGAATGTGTGGAGAAAAGTGTCACGTGTGTTATGTGATAAAAGAGTATCTGAAAGGAAAGGTGTACAAGACAGTGATGAGACCAGCAATGCTCTACGGCTTAGAGGCAGCCACACTGAATACATGACAGGAGGCAGAGTTGGAGATAGCAGAGATGAAGATTTTGAGGTTCTCTTTAGGAGTGACAAGGATGGATAGGATAAAGAATGATTTCATCAGAGGGACAACCTATGTTATGTCACGGTATGTCACTGGTTTTGGGTCCTCAAGTCTGCCTGTTACAGGCACCCTTGTGACATGTTATATGTTTTGGAGATAAAGTCAGAGTTGTTCACATACAGGATAGGTTGTTCTTCTTCATTGAGCCCCTGTAATAGAACTGCGCTAAGCCCAGTGTCTGAGGTATTCAGGTACACCAGGAAGGGGTGGTTGAAATCAGGGTTTTGGAGTATAGAAAGCTGGTGAGGTGGATCTTCATCTGTTGTTTCCACTCATCTTTCTCTGAATTACATTTTCTAAGGATGTCTGAAAGTGGCACTGCCACAAAGGAGAAGTAGTAACAAAATGATTGTATTAACACACAGGTCATAGAAATATAAATACCTTTGTGTTGGCGGAAGGTTGCCAATTCTGGAATTCATTGTTAAGCCCACTTTTAATGGAGGTGCTGCAGGTGATCCTTCAGCTGTATGAGTGGATGACCATGTTGTCTATCTAGGCAATGGTCTATCGGCAATACCCATCAGACACTGGAACAAATTAAACGACTCTAGCCATGCTCCATAGTGAAGGCTGTAGCCATGAGTGCTACCTGCCAATATTCCTTTGTGAGGTCAAGGTTTAGAATGAAGTGCACCTTGCCCAGCTGCTTGATGAGGTCATTCACTTGCGGCATCGGTAACTTGTTAAACTCGAAGTCATTGCAGAGACAGATGGACCTGTTGGGCTTGGGAACATTGACAGTGGGGCTAGACCAAGGGGGGATAGATGGCTCTTTGATGCCATATTTAAGAATTTGGTTCACGTCATCTTTGATGGCATGAAGGTGGACCGCCGGGAAGCCGGAAAGGGTTTTAATATTATGTAGGTCTAAATGTGTGAGCCCCAGTTCTGTGGAAAACACATCTCCAAAGCTGTTAATTAGCTCTATCACATCCTGAGAAGGGTAAGGTCCTCCCCTCACTGTATCAGTTCACAGCTGTGAACTGGAAGAGAGATTAGATTCGATTAGAGAAACTCACTCACTCACTCATCATTTATACCACTTTATCCTGTATTCAGGGCCATGGGGGCCAGGACACTATCCCAGAAGACTTAGGGCACATGAAAGGTTACACCCTGGCCAGGGTGCCAATCCATTACAGGGCACACACACATACACAATGACAGAGTACATTTAGAGAGGACACTGGCACTGGCTGCTCGCTGCTTCACCTGCTGCTTTTTTTTCCTTTTTGCTACTTTTTACTGATATTTTTATGTTATGTTTAGTTTAATATCGTTATGTTTTTTTCCCCCCCTTTTATTTGGACTATTAGTAACCCAACGGCTATTTTTCATCTACTTATTTATCTAGGTTTACCTCAAGTTTTTCGGCATTTTTTAGTGCTATATTGGCATCCACTCTGTTGTCTCTATGTGCTGGTGTTTATTCAGCCTAGTTCACTGCCTCTGCAGTTGTTTGGCTGCATCTTTGTGTTTGGTGTATTGCTAGCTCTGAAAATCTCTCTGTGACCAGCATAAAGCTCAAGTACACTATCCTGCAGTTGTTAAGTTTCATACAAAGTCAAATAATTCTTTTGATTGTGTAAAGCTGCTTTGCAACAATGAAAATTATTAAAGCACTATACAAATATTATAGTATACAATATAACAATTATTCTATTCCAACTTGCATTGCTGCGATAAAAGAACTCCGCCTCAGAACTCCTACAGGCCTCAGGACTCACTGTTCATATGCAAGTGATAACTGTCAGGTAAAGTATTATCAAATGAAGTTAGACGAAATCGAGGTGATGGTGATAGTGTTTCGTTATTATCAGAAGCCAAGACCTCTTGCGGCCGGGAAGCCAAGTCTTGCGAGAGGAGGATCATGAAGCAAGTCACAGTCTGTGAGACATTTCATATAATTAGCCTATATATATATATATATATATATATATATATAGTGTGAAAAGGGAAAAACATCTAGTATGCGGCCGTCCTGTGGGGGAAAATGCCTTGTTGATGCTAGAGGTCAGAGGAAAATGGGCCGACTGCTTCAAGCTGCTTCAAGCTGATAGAAGAGCAACTTTGACTGAAATAACCACTCGTTACAACCGAGGTATGCAGCAAAGCATTTGTGAAGCCACAACATGCACAGCCTTGAGGCGGATGGGCTACAACAGCAGAAGACCCCACCGGGTTCCACTCATCTCCACTACAAATAAGAAAAAGAGGCTACAATTTGAACGACTGTTGAGACATTCAAATGGTAGAGTCAGAATTTGGCGTAAACAGAATGAGAACATGGATCCATCATGCTTTGTTACCACTGTGCAGGCTGGTGGTGGTGGTGTAATGGTGTGGGGGATCTTTTATTGGCACACTTTAGGCCCCTTAATGCCAATCGGGCATCGTTTAAATGCCACGGTCTACCTGAGCATGTCCATCCCTTTATGACCACCATGTACCCATCCTCTGATGGCTACTTCCAGCAGGATAATGCACCATGTCACAAAGCTCGATTCATTTCAAATTGGTTTCTTGAACATGACGATGAGTTCACTGTACTAAAATGGCCCCCCACAGTCACCAGATCTCAACCCAATAGAGAATCTTGGGATTTGATGGAACGGGAGTTTTGTGCCCTGGATGTGCATCTCACAAATATCCATCAACTGCAAGATGCTCTCCTATCAATATGGGCCAACGTTTCTAAAGAAAGCTTTCAGCACCTTGTTGAATCAATGCCACGTAGAATTAAGGCAGTTCTGAAGGCGAAAGGAGGTCAAACACCATATTAGTATGGTGTTCCTAATAATCCTTTAAAATTTTTAATTTACACAATATAACAGACACAAGCAAAATGTGGCAAATCAAGACACTAAATGATACAAAATGACATACAACCTGACAAAGATATTAAGTGTCACACTGCTCAACTCAAAGAATGATTCATAAAGGAGTTACACAAAGTCCACAGCATTGTAACAATCTTCCAATGAAAAGAATCAGTCAAAAAGAAGATACAATTTTTAAAGGGAAAATTGGTTGCTTGTGTAAGGGCTACAGGAACAGGGCTGATTGATAATGTGATAATGTGGTGCTGATGGAGACTCCAGAACATTCCCCTGCATTTCTTTGTCGAGATTCTTGTTCTCCTCGAACGTTTCTGAGGTGGCATGTTTATCAAAGGGACCCAGTTAAAGTAAAGTGTATATAATTACCAAGATAACTTTTCCATAAACAAACATATTGGTCTTTATTTATATAATAAATATATAAGTATGAGAAAATATACAGTATACAGCGAGGTCAATAAGTATTTGATCACTCTGTGATTTTGCAAGTTCTCTTACTTAGAAACCATCGAGGAGTTGTAACGTTCAGCTTTGTTGTTAAACTCAGTTACAAAAAAGGGGATCTTAAAATCTATTTCCAGTACGATGTAGGCTGAGCGAAACAAGAAATGACGCAACACAATGATTCAAAAATAAACCCAACGTGTATTAAGTGAAATAATAAACAAAAAGGTGCACCAAACCAAATAACAATATATACAAATAAATATACAAAATATACAAAGGTGTGTGTGTGTGTGTGTGTGTGTGTGTGTGTGTGTGTGTGTGTGTGTGTGTGTGTGTGTGTGTGCGTGCGTATGTATGTAAAGCAGTGTCCAAAGTCCGGGTTGTTATTGCGAGTGAGTGTAGGTGAGTGGCGAGAGAGATGGTTCGGTCTCACCGGTATAAGATGTTAAATTCGGGAGCTCGAAAACGGAAAAGGAGGAGTATTAATGTGGTCCAGCAAAGATAAATCCAGCAAGGGAAAATAATCCACTGGTCCCGACAATCAATCTCTCACTCTCTGAAACAGCGCTGTATATTCTCATCTCTCCTCCTCGACATGTTTGCTGGTTCCTCTTTTATACCGGGTCACGTGACGCGGTGCAACATCCGGGTTCCCTCGCGTGGCGATTGCGCGTGCTCGCGAGAGCTTAAACCCGAAACCAAACACCGTCATGGGACAATTTAAACCATCTCGGATCCATTTCTAGGGTGCAGGTGAGCTTTATCAACTCCATCATTATCCTGCTATTTAAAATGCCCCTTTTATGTGGCCACGCTACAGAGTCTACAATTTTCAGCATAGGTGCATTTCCACTGTGAGAGACAGAATCTAAAAAGAAAAATCCAGAAATCACATTGTATGATTTTTTAAAGTACAGTAAATTTTATCCATTTCTCATGTGGTTCAATGACTTTGTTCACACATGGCATTTGAATACATGAAATAAATAAGAAATATTTTCATAAAAACTTGTCCATTTTATAGAACTTTTATACACTCGTGGTGTTCCCGGTCATTGGAAATAAATAGGTAAGACTACAGTTAGTGTATAAAACAGAGTTCGAGCACATTTCTACACTTTCCCACACCTAAACATACAGGTGTCTCTGAGCATACTCGGACACACACACACACACACACACACACACACACACACACACACACACACACACACACACACACCACACACTTCTTAAGCCCCTTTTTGGCTTCCATGGCAACCTGTACTGCAGCTACGTAGAAGTTTAATTTTATAGGACAGGGAATTAAGCTTAGAGTAATTAAGCACACTTTGTCCCAATGACTTTGTGTTTGGTTTGGGGTTGAACTCTCGCGAGAGTGCGCAGTCAGGTTGTGAGGGGAATCCGATGACGCAGCAGAGTCAAAAAGGGCACCCGGGAAGAAGCCTGGGAAAGAGAGAGTAAGGAGATTCAGCATGTTGTCATTCTCATAAGGAGTATGAAGAGATTTGTGAAGACTGTAACTTGCGGATATTCCCCTTTCACCCATCGGCACATGGTTTCACTTTAATCAAAAGGCAGATGAATGTGTGTGGCGATATGAACAGACTTTATTTCAGTCATGTGTGGTGACTTTAGCAAAGCAGATGAAATGTAAGATCAATAAGAGTATCCCAGAAAAACAACATAGCCCAACTATTTACACTATAAATAAAAGCTGCCTTTTACAAAGTGAAAATGTGTGCCAAGTGAGCAGCTCTATTTCAGTCATAAATTTGCATTCTAGCCATGGGTGGTCAAATCTGGGACATAAGCAGACCAAAGGAAGGATTGTTCATGAACAACAACTAATGCCCTAGAAAAGAAGTCTGACGGAGAAGCATTCAGATGAATCAGATATGTTCATTGCTTTTTGTGAAGTGGATGGACACACAAGAAGTATCTGTCTGCTCCACAGTCCACAAAGCCTTCACTGGGGACCAGAGTTGGGTATAATGGGTTACTGTGTAACATGTTACTGTAATCTAATTACTTTTCCTGATAAGGCATTAATGTAACACTGTGCAGTGCTTCCACTCAACATGCAACCCAAAACTGCTACCATTTCCAGTTCCAGCAAACCCTGTTAACCCAGATGGCAGTAAAGTAGCATCACATGGCCATAGCACTTGTGTGCTTTGCAGAATGGATGGCAGGAAGCAAAACACTCCTTGGAAATACAAGACATGTGATGTTTAAGTCTGTTTCCAGCTGACAAGGAAGTGCTTTGAAGAGTGACATGTTTAAGTATATTTTAGTAAAATATACTTGTGTATGCATTAATATAACAATATTAATCAATTAAATTAATTACAATATTAATTAAATAGTGAAAACAATATTAATTTTAAGTGACAAAAATAGCAGTGAGCAGAGAGAAGATCAGTATGCAGAAGTAAGCAGAGGTAAAACAGACCCCGTGCATGTTATAAAAATAGAAGCTGGTGGCAGGAGAAAACATACTGGGTTCACTTAGAGGTGAGAAAATCAGACAGAGTATGACAGGTCATAAAACATAATGGGTTCACTCAGAGGTGAGCCAAGAAAAGCAGACGACTATAAGTCAGGTCGTAAACATAGCAGTAAGGGGGATGGGTAGTGATACTCAGTGTACAGTGTGTACCCAAAGTACACAGGGAAAACCCCTGGATTGACCCAGACATGAACTGTACTTAATTTATAATTAGATGTCATATGTATGATGTATAGACAAGATAAGGCACCAAGTGCCGGACCCGACAGAGACACGAGCATAAGATAAGGCGCCAGGTGCCAGACTTGGCAGAGACACAAGCACACTTAATGAAGGATTGAAACATGTGCACGTGCACCTGCAGTTGAGCACACATGTCTATGTAAGAATACAGACAAATAACCAAAAGACACAATCAGTTTTAAGAATACTTTTTAATAGTTTAATAGAGTTGACACGAAAATAAACTAGGATGTGCATCTACATAATACCAAACAAAGAAATACATGAAAGATTTGATGGAAAGTCTCTTCGGGCATTTTCTCACTGGGGTCCCGGAGCCGTTTCCGAGCACACTTGGCCCCATGACCAGTTGATTTTTGTCTGTATGCATGCAATCGTTCCAAGCTCAGGAGCGAATCCCTGTAACGATTGCAGAGGTCGCCTTGGGAACGATGAATGCGTTCCCGAGTACGGAAGGCGGGACATGCGGCTCAAAAGCGGAAGTTCACGGCAACGTGACAATCACTATTCGACCTTGTCATTCTTTACAAACAAGTATGGCTGCTAAGGCTTCTCTCTGGACCACTGAAGAAGTGAAATGTCTGCTCGAAATTTGGGCAGACGAAAATATTCAGCACCAGCTGGATACTACTTATAAAAACTCAGAGATTTATGGAAGCATCCGAGAGCATTTACAGATGCGTTGGTACAGCAGGAGCACTGAGTAGTGCTGCGCAAAACTAAAGAAAATGCGACTGCAGTACCACAAAGTGCGGGACGCGCTTTGAAAATTTGGCAGCTCCTGTGGATGATGCTGTGGACAAAATAATCAGGAAAAATCGTCGAGTGAACCAAGCGTGGTTGAGTCAGAACCCCGCCGACCCTCGACACCATCACCTCCATTGTTTGAGCCAGACAGTGCGGAGCCAAGTCCACCAGAAAGCCTGCAAACTCTCAGTAAGTTAATTTATTTTAACATTAACTATAGGGTAATATTATCATGACATCTCCCATTAATTATATGTGAATCTTGTGGTGAGATTTTAATTGCATATGACATGGTATAGAGGATGATGCTTTCACGTTAGCTTACAACCAAGCTAGCTTAAGCTGCACGTGTTTACTTGCTTCTGGCCTGTTTTCAGACTTTTTTATGTTCTCCAGCCAATTTTTTACTCCAGCATACGTGCTTTTGTTTAATTTGCCTGTTTGAAACACAAAATGACTGGAATTGTGCGAGCATCCTCTCAGCAATGATATGGCTGTAAACTTTGGTTTATTTCTTGCTTAATGCTTTAATTTTGTCTTGCGGACAGGCACTTTGAAGGACACACTGGCTGAGACAACTGAAAACAGCGCACGCATTGTAAGCAGAACAAAGAGAAGACAAAAACGGACATCACAAGTGTTTTGACCAGTTACATGAACATGCAGAAGAAACAGTTCATGGCGTTCATGGCGTTCATGGCGTTCATGGAGGAAGAGTGGAGCTGGCAAAAGCATGAGTAGGAAACGCTAGATGCGTCGACAAAGGTTGAGATGGAGATGGAAGAGCGCCACCTCCAGATGCAGAGGGAGGACCATATTGAAATGGGAAGAATTTATGTCATGGCATCTCCTTCATTCCAGCAGCTCCCTGACAACCTATTTCTGTTTGTCTTCCTCGCTACTACCAGGGGCCCCCAATTCACCACTCTGTTTGGGTGACGCCACATTTCACATCGCCTCCCAAAGCTATGGAACAGCTGCCACACATTGCCTACTCTGTGCCCCCAGAGAGGAACCAAATATCTCATATCATAATCTTTAAGCTGACACTTGCATAAATTATTACATGTACAACTGTTGTCGTCTCATTGTACGTACAGTTAACTTTGGTCTACAGTATTGTTTACATTTTACACATTTTTAGTGCACACACTGTGCTATTATACATACAGTTTACCTTCTGGTTCTAGTTCATGTAACAATTACATGTTATACATATTGCACACACTGTTGTGTTGTACGAACAGTTTAACTTCTGATTCTATTGAACATTGAGATTACATTTTGTACATATTTATTGCACACCCTGTTCTGTTGTGCAAACAGTTTACCGTCTTGGTCTATTATAACATTTTCATTGTGACTTGTGACCAGCACTGTGTACTTTTTATACCACACATAATGTTAACAGTTTATACTCTTGCACATCCTGTTTACACAGAATAAAAATTTTGCAAACTTTAACTATTCTTTTTTCTGTTTCAAATGACTCAACCACACTCATCTTGGACTTTCCAGTATCACTTTATTGTTAAAAAAAAACACTTCTTTGGTGGGAACACAAAACATGTTAAACTCAAAACGGTTACTGCACCTCGGCTAACTAATGTGCTAAACTCCAATGGTACCTTTATGTAAGTTTATGTATGTAAGAAAAAAAAATGCACACAAGGCATCTTGCGTGGTGTTGGCGGTGGTGTTTGCAGGAGGTTCCATTCAGTTACTTCCTGGTCCCCATAGTATTCAAGTCTTCAACATAGACCTCATCGTTTACTTCACAATAATTGTGAGGTATGCAGCAGGCTGTGATGGTAGAATTTACTTTCTCGAGGTGACAATCGTGACCTCTTCATCAAACAGCAGCATCTTCCCTTGAGACGGTCAAATGCCCTCTCCACAGTCATCTGGCCTTGCTGAGCCAGCAGTTGTAAGTTTTCTGTGCAGGTGTTGCACCACTTTCAGGGTATGGTTTCATCAACTATGGATGGAGTGGGTATGCAGCATCACCTAACATTACTACTGGTACATCCACACACATAATCTGCTCCTTGAGCTCTGTGAGCATACATGCATTATAACATGCTCTTTGGAAAACACTGGAGTTACCAAACAAATTTTCACAAATGTGAAATAGTCCGATACTCAACATTAGTGGTCAAGGCATATAGCCACACATTGTTCAAGAGGCACTGGACGTCTAAGCTGGGTTGCATCCCTTGTGAGATGTGGCCGAAGGATTTTGCACAACTGTAGAAATGTTGTCTGAAATGCTGAAATTTTGGAGCCATTCCTCATCTCTCCAGGTCAAGAGCACATGCTGCCACCACACACCAGACTTCTCCCATACCCAGATGTTCCTAAAGGAGAATAGAAAGTACATGAATACATACGTATCATTCACTAAATATATATATAAGCTACTTATTGGAACGTACAAATCATACTCATTATCAATACTATTTACCTTTTTTGGTTCTATTAAACAGACAGTCTAACTTTTATGCTCCATTACACATACTGTTAACCTATTGTATTCTATTGTACATTCATTTGTAGGACACGCGGGTTAGTGCACCGAATGTGCAAGTTGGAAGTTGATTCAGAAAGCTGTTGTTTGCTCAAAATTTGTAAAAACATCCACTGTGACTGCATTGGCTCCATGTCGCACAGTTTGACAAGAGCAGTTGCTGTTTTTTTCTTCTTTGTCTGTTTTTGGCGGAAGACCAATAAACTACATCTCTATGTAGATGTAATGTAATGTATCCAGTTGTGTAAATACGCAAGTGTGCACGGGCCCGGGACCGATGTTACAGTGTGCATGCAGACCTGCGGGGGGATTGGGTAGGGGGAGAAATTGTGTTCGGGAACGGAACGGAACGTTCCCAGTGAGAAAACGACCAGGATTGAAGTCATTCTTCCTGAAATACGTAAGCCCTCTCTCCTGTAGAAATTGCATCAATGACACAGACGGCTGACACTCAGCCTGGATGAGACCCGCAGACGGCCGAAATGCGCGGACACACACCTATGAGACACGCGCACGTACACACGCAAACTCTCCGTGCACACACACATATGAGATGCTCGCAAATACACAAAGTCTCCGTGCGTGCGCGCACGCACGCACGCACGCACGCACGCACGCACGCACGCACACACACACCTATGAAGCGCACAAACAAGGGAATTTCTATCAGTCATTACAATATTTATTATAATTATTTTCGAGGACAACACCATATAAACAAGACACAATCATTTAATTTTAATTTAATTAAGAAATATTTAGTATTACATAGTCTAGTAATCTGTATAAATAAATAAATAAATAAAGAAAGAAATTTCCGTACATCTTGTAAATTAATCGAATCATTTATTCATAAGTTATAAACATTTCAAATTGTTATATATTTTATAACAGTGTCAGTTTTAAAAAAAATAAATATTCTATATTTAATGTCCGTAGCGTGAAATTTCCACAGCAGCAGGGACAGGAATCCAAGGTGCTTATGTTACTATGGTAACGCATGTAGGAAGTGACGTTGCAGGGTCCGAATGGTGGAATTTTGTAGAGTGAAGTTCCCTTAACAGACATTCCCCCACATGGAGTAGGGTGTAGGGTGTAGGGTGTAGGGAGTAGGGTGTAGGGTGTAGGGAGTAAGGGTAGGGTGTAGGGTGTAGGGAGTAAAGTGTAGTAATTTTAATGTATATGGACTTGCCGATTCATTCTCTCAGATTAGTTGTAGCGTTTTTAAACAGACCGTTACTGGACAGTTTAGACAGCGAGTGGTTTATTTATTATCACCACAACAGTGTGCGGTATGGAGGGTCAGTACAGTGTGTGAATTATCCGATTCTGTATTTGGATTTGATCAAGTGGACTCATGTGGGATTCCGATGAGTTAGTTGTTGTTTTAATAGCAGGAAAGACAAGGAAACACATTTCACAAAAAACACAGTAACTGCTTCGGTTGTAGGATCCGACATATTAGCCACAGATTCCGTGCTTCAATTTTCTTTTTGCTAAACATCACCTGCGTTTTGTGCCGCTGCAATATTCAGACATTATGTGGACAGTTGTGAATATGGCTTGTGATTGAGCAGTGAGGATCATTATACTGTCCTACTCCGTCTTCTAAACTGTCCAACAGCAGGCTGTTTACAAACCGCTACTACCAACATGGAGTACGAAGCGACAAGTCCGTCTACACTGAAATGACTTCCGGTTACACTGAGAATGTCATATGTGTGTGTGCGTGCGTCTCATATGTGTGTGTGCGTGCGTCTCATATGTGTGTGCGTGCGTCTCATATGTGTGTGTGCGTCTCATAGGTGTGTGTGCGTCTCATAGGTGTGTGTGCGTCTCATATGTGTGCGCGCGTCTCATATGTGTGTGCGCGGAGAGTTTGAATATATGTGCGCGTGTCTCATAGGTGTCTGTTCGTGTGCATTTCATATGTAGTTGTGTGAGCAGTTAGTAGTATATATGTATGTGTGACTGTTTCATATGTGTGTGTATGAGTGAAGTTTGATTTAAGCCCTATACGGCGCCTCATATACTCTGAAAGTGTTAAATCAAGACTAAGGATTTCGCTGTGTAACATTAACAAGTGGAAGACTAAAAATCTCCCACACATGAAAAGGCTTGAACTCTGTTGTTTTGTCTTTTGAGTTTAGTTTAGAGTTTCTTTACAATGTTTTGTTGCACCATTGTTAGTTCATTTCAGTGGGGCCTCTACAAATTATGTGGTTTAAATTAATAAAAAAATATATATTGCACATATTTTTGTTGTGTATTTTTTTTTCAGTGTGCATAAAAATTGCATTTCAATGGATGTTTCAGTGAACCCTGTTTTTGTGTGAGGAATCTGAGTGTATACAGTAGGTCTGAACAGCTGAGCCATCAATAGAAGTCCAGGTGAAACCTGGTGTTACCTGATCCAGGTGTCAATAGGTCTTACATTATCATGAAAAGTCATTTTTTAATTGTATTTTTGGTATGTATATTTTGACATAATCTTAAAAGTCGCGCATGAATCGAACATGTTTACATCGACCACGTTATGAAAGCCCAGTTTGTGCTTTATGTAAACGAGTTGAACTATATTAGCTGCTACATTGGTAAAGATTTAAAATGTACACAATTTTATGAAGAGTGCTAAATCACTGCAGGTCTTTAGAAAGGCCTCACACCCCTAAAGGTAAATATATTCATATAGTGTAGGGGTCAAACATTATATTTATAATATAATTAAGTTTTCCTTGTGTACATTTGGGCTTTTGTTACCAATAAATAAATCATAACTGTTACTTTTGACCTCTTTTATTAGAGCTGAAGTTGAAATTGAAAAGCTCTAATACAACATTAGGTGAGAATATATTATTGTGGATTGATAATGAAATAAAATTCCCTCGGTCAAAAATGACCAGGAACATTATGAATGTGAGCCAAAAACAAACATAAGATGAGGGTTAACATACTTCTTAATACCCCATAACCCTGGCATAGGGCCTGATTATCTGGTCAATATCTTTAGGAAGTGCCAAGATTAAGATTCAATGGGTTTGGCGATCGGACATTTGCGGTAGCGGGTCCCAAACTATGCAGTTGACTATCACTTGAAATTTGATGTGTTACTGATCTGCCTTCTATTAAAACCAAATTAAAAACGCATTCATTTACAGTAGCTTTTAATTTATAGTAGATCGATAATATGTTTTTTAGTTATATTAACATTCTCTTAAAAAATATATTTAAAGTATATAAAAAAAAAAAAAAAAGATTGATTGATTTGCTACCACTGCACGATTGTGACAGCGGTTTTGTGTCCTTTGCTTTTGACTCTGGCGGGCCACTTCTGCCACTGCACTGTGATCGGCCCATTTGGCTTTCAGTGCAGACTAGTCGCACTAACATTATTGCACTATAGACTTGCCTCCCACCACTATTTATTTAACAGAAGAAAGGATTAACTTTGGAAAACAAAATAAAGTACAATTTGAAGGTTTGGATACACATTCTAAATTTATGTGGAGTTTGTTTTTATTTTATTTTATAATGTAGTAATTAAATCACAAACAAAACATTGAATTAGAAGGCATGCCCAAACCATTAGCTGATACTTCACATTAAACACTAACTGTTTTCCAAAGGTAATATAGTAAAATAAATACACCTCAATATCCACTGTTCAAAGGAGATTATTGAATATTTTGGATTCCTTAAGCAACACGTTTTACGCTCTAGAAAGAAATAAAAATCAAAAAAAGACCATGAGATTAGAAAGTGTGTCATGGCAGTGTATAATGTTCCTTTTTGTTCTTAATTGTTATGTTATAAAAAGTCAACAGCATGAATTTACATGTTAAGAGAGAATTTGTGCTGCATGCTGTCAAAATATAATTGATTATAGTTTAAACCCATAACACCAAATATTGTAATTAAAAAATAATAAGAAGAAGAAACTGTGTGTAATATTATTCACATTCCCTCTTATAATCTAGAGCTATTTGTTTTTTTTATCTCGATGATTTAATTTTATTTTAAGCATATGTAACAAATTAGTTGACCCCAGCCATATAAATACAAACCTACTTTTGCTTTTTTTTGTGATATAAAACATTATTATAATCATTATGTAAATGGTGCAAATGGATTTGTTACAGAGAGGTTAATTGTATAAAATATAAAAGCAGCCATTGGAGTAATTTAAAAGAGCACCATCAAAAAGAGTCATAAAAGGCCCTTTCATTAAAGAACATTCATTAATGCAGAGTTTGCTTGAAATATTTGAATAGTTATAATTATCTTAATGCACTTCCTAAACCACGGGTAAAACAGAGCATAAATAAATGGATTAATTGTGGAGTTAAAATTAACCAAGATTAAGAGTTTCTGAATAGTTTCTAGACGTAGCTCAATAACATCACCTAACAAACTGTAAATAAAATATGGAAGTAAACACGCCAGAAACACAGACACTAAAATGCCGAGGACTTTAGCTGCTTTTCTCTCAGATTTCATCGAGTGTGAGGTGATTTTCTGTGTTTTAGGCTGCGTGTGATTATTAAGCTCTCTGATAGCAGTGGCATGTTTCTTAGCAATCACAAAAACCCGAGAATACAAAATGATTATGACAGAAAGTGGAAATATAAATGATACAACAATATCTATTTCAGTCCAATCTTGATTTACAGAGACAAAACACTCTCCAGGACATATTATGATATTCATTGAGCCTTGACTGAAATAATAAAATGTTGTGCTATATGCTAGACACACAGACCAGTTAGAATAAACCACAATGCACATAATCGTCACAGAGACTTTGTTTCTGTAGAGAAATGGTTTTGAGAGAGCCAAATACCGATCAACAGCGATCAGAGCGATATTATAGATGGATACGAGCATGAGTATACTAGCAATTAACCACATGCTGGCGCAGAAACCTCTCTCAAAAATCCAGCATGACTCAATCATCCAGATGAACTCTGGAGGAATCACCAAAGCACCAAGTAAAAAATCGGACACAGCCAGAGAGAGCACGAGCATGTTAGTTGGTGTGTGAAGCTGCTTAAAGTGAAAAACAGAGATGATGACAAGCAGATTTCCACACATTGTTAGAAGAGCAACAGCAGCTGAACACACGTACAGTAAGATATAAACAGTGGGAGATACAGATCTCTCTGGACAGGAGAAACGCTCACAGCGATCAGACTGGTTTAAAGCTGTCAGATTCATGATTACAGCATTTTAAGCATCTTTTACAAATTTAAAAATAACACAGTATATTGACTGTGCCCTGGAAAAACATTAATAGTACAAGCCAGTTATCTAGTACATGATACTAAGCCAGCTGATATTTTTATAACATATATTTTGGCCACGCCTCCATGTTTAACTGAGAGTTATAGACATCTGATGTCCTGGGTTGTTAAAGCAGAGGCCCTAAATGTCATTTGGGCATTTGTTTAATAAATGTAGGAAAAACTATTAAAACTGTATCAAATGAATATGACAAAAATTATATGCATCTAATTAGAAAAAAAAATACACTGTGTGCTCTGGCATGGTATTTTCACCAAAATAACAAACTTGACCTCAATGTTTTAGTCAACAGCTGGTCCATGCAATTTTCTAGAGTTCCTGTCAGGTTGCTGCTTTTGAGGAGACAAGGGGCACTGTAACTTATTCAGTCTTTATGGAATCACAGTTGCATATGTACCAAGAGTTATATTTTGCTATCATCAACAATGTTGTAATGCTTGGCTAAAAAAACAGTTTGTGGAGGTGTCTATGAAGACATAATGCACAAGTTGAATTTTACCTGAGATTTGGACTTAAAAAGAAATAATCGATCACTTGACACTGTAAAGTCCAATCACAAGTAGTGTATGATCATGCAGTGTTTCTGTCTCCAGAAATAAGCAGTAGATGTGTGCTAAGCAAGGGCATCCATGCTAGGGCCTCAACCCTCTAGTTCTACTGCCCTTCTCCAGTGTTCACTCCCTAGCAAGAAACTAGTCTTCTTGAGTCTACAAATAAATACCCATTGTGCTTTAAGGGCTTGCTGTGTTTTTGTTTGTATAAAAGATGACTCAGCTTTAGGATTCTCATGACTTTTAACTCATGCTTCCACTTTCCCAAGCCCGTTTCTGCTCAGTAATTCAGATTCATTTTTGCACTAAAGGATCTCGTGTCTTATGTCCCATTTCTCTGCACAGTGATTCAGGTTTGTTACTGCACTTAAGTATCTTACAGCTTTGAATTGAATTGAATTGAATTGAATTCAATTTGATTCATATGGCGCTTTTAACAATGGTCATTGTCTCAAAGGAGCTCTACAAAATAAAAATAAAAAGTGTGTATAAGTGAGAAAAAAATGTCATAAAATCATGTTTCTGCCTTCTTGACCATGTCTCTGCTCAGCAATTAAGAGTCATTCTGTAACGCTACGCCAAGTCAAGCCCTCTGCTCGAGCCGTGTCATGATCACCTGCAACCCCTCTCCACATTCCTTTCCACTACTTCCGTTTTGCCGCTTCATTCACAGGCATGAGCACACCTGCTCCGTGTTTCATTCATTAGTTTTCACTCTATATAATTCGCCCAGGAACAACCGTCCGGTGCCGAATTATTTCGTGCTCCAAGCCCAGTGTCTAGTGTATCTTTTGTGTCTATTGTATATTTTGCCTTCTACGTGTTGACCTTTTTTTACCCCTCTGATTACGTCCTCAGCTTCACGACTCGGAATTGTTCGCTACGCTGATTGATAACCCGGCTTTGACCCACTGGTTTCGTTTTTGTCTCCCGACTCTCTCTCAAACTGCACGCCGGATTCAGCGCGCGCGCTGCAGCCTTCACCTCTCCACACAGCTGCGCTCACGCGGCCGCTGCCCTCTCTCAACCCGCGCGTCGGATCGTGCACGCGCACTCAGCTTTCATCTTTCCACACAGCCGCGCTCAACCGGCCGCTGCTTTCTCTCAACCTGCGCGTTGGATTGTGCACGCACGCTGCAGCCCTCATTTCTCTACACCGCACGCGCTCTGTGCCACGCGTTTGTTAACCCCTGTCTACAGCCACTGCCAAGCCACGACACTACCCAGTTCAGACAGCACCTCAAAGTACTGTATCCTTGATTACACAAAAAGAGAAGTTTAACTGCTATATTTTGCATTAAAATCTATTATATTGAACCCTATCTGTTGTGTCTGCTTCTGGGTCCGCCAAGACTATCTCACATGGACCAGCCGTGACACATTCCTGCATTGAAGAATCTCGAGACTTCTTGACCTCGGACCTAGAACAAATTCACACTTCAGCTTTCTCACTGACCTCAGTGTAGTTAAGTTTTCTAGATCCATGCCTGCATTATTAATCTCTTTGGCAGCATGTTACTCACCAGCATAACTACTGAATTTAGGTCAACCCTTCTATGTACTTCTAAATCTTCCTGACAGAATCCCAGCGCTCTCTAAATATTGAGCTACAGGCCTCCCCCTTCACCTCAGAATGGTCCATAATCCTCTCACTTACAGGAAGAGCTATGGAGTGGAGCCCTGCTGCATCAGCTTTGAGACATTGAGATTTTGATCGCTCTCATGTTGGCAGGGAGGCAAGAAATAGATTGTTAAAGTTTTCATCAATGGTCACATTCATGATTATACTTTCAAATTTTAGACTCTAACTGGAATGACCAAGCCATAGCAGACGTCTTTTTGAAGGGATTGTGCAAAATGGTCAAAGAAGAGCTCATCACTCAAGAACTACCCACTGAACTGTTGGGGCTCTTGACACATGCTCAAGAACAGTCCTGTTAAATGGAAGTGCTAGAGGACTCCTATCTTGGAAGGATTACTGAAAGCATTATCTTTTACTCCCTGCAACCATAAATATTGGATGACAAGCTTACTCTATTTGGGCATTGATTGGCTCAGACAGGAACATGATCAGCGCCTCATCAGCCAGGCATTAAAAATCCCCTATGTATCAGAGCAAACTCCACCATTTAGGCACTAGATTTGAGTCCTCTCCCAGCCATCACATCACACGAATATCGATAAATCATTCTGAGGAGATCGGTTTCTTTGTCATGGAGAAATCACACACTGCTTTGGTTCTGTGGTATCACTTCATGGCACAGGGTGGAGTCTCATTACCCTCCACTCTGGTCTCTACGAACAAAACTCCTGAGATCTCCGACGTGCCCACTGAATAACATGGCCTTAAGCAGGTCTTGAACAAGTCACAAGACATGTCTCTTTCCCCTCGTTGAGCATATGATTGTGAAATATACCTTTTTTAACATAGTGACTCTAGAAACCTGTGGCAGGAAAGAACAGACTATAAAACATGTAGCAGTACAACAAGGTGGAGTCAAACCGACACCAGTTTCCAAAGAAAAAGTGCTCTTTTACATACAAAGTGAAGAAAACGGGCAGTATCTAGCTGTAGCCAGCACAAACAGACTGTGTTTTTTTCAATTTTGTGGGCCAAGCTGAGCGGGGCAGAAGGCAGTGGAGTCAAGGAGGTGTCTGGGCACTGTATGAGGCTCTTTGAAGGCTGCTTTCTCATTGGAAAAGTAAACTGGTAAACTGTAGCAAAAATGCTACAAAGATGGTTGAGAATCTATTGAAAATGATCCACGTTATGTAAGGTTGGAAACGGGGAAACCTGAAAATGTTGAACGTGTATATACTATAGTTTTATAATGTACGAGCAGGAATCATGAAGATTGGTGAGTGACATTGCGAGGACTGGAAGCATAATTAGGAGTTTATTAAATTTAACCCAGTCATTACATGGCTGGATACTTTACAGACCTCATCGACCTTCCAACCTACAGTTGGAAGAGATATACTTTTGGCTGGTGAAACCAAAATGAAGATGGGTTCCTTTGGAGCCTGGTTGCTCTCAGGGTTTCCTCCTCATAATTGGCTCAGGGAGATTTCCTTGCCACTGTTGCCTCCATCTTGCACATTAGGAATAAAAAAAATAATTAATTATATACACTACCGCTATTTCTTTCTACATTGTAAAGCAATCCTGACGGCATCCAAAATATGCATTAATCTCCTTTGAACATTTGATATTGAGATGTATCTACTACATATGCTCTGCAAAGCCATCATAATGGCTCTAATTCGAGGTGCTGTTAATTGGTGATTTTTGAGACTGGTAACTCTAAATCAAGTTCTTTTCTGCAGCAGAGGTAAGTTTTGGTCTTGCCTTACTAAGAAGGTTTTCATGGGAGCCAGTTTCATCATGATGCTTGATGTGTTTTGCAAATGCACTTACGAATACTGGTCTTGCAGTAAGAACTATTCCAGCAAGATTGACCTCCATGTCTTAAAATAACAACTGACTCTTGTTAATTACCTAATTCCAACCCCAGGATTATTGTAGGATGTAGAAAATAAATCACTAAACATGTTTTTTTGCAAAGTGATTTGCAAGTGATCCTAAACTTTTGAGCGGTAGAGTACATATATCCAGATTTTTTATTCCTGTAAATATTTAGGATTTTAAATTAAAATAATTAAAGATTTAACATTCAAAATCAATTATTAATTTTATTTTATTTATTCAGTCATTCTGCCATAATTCTCATCTTTCTATAAAGCTTCAACATACAGTACAGACCAAAAGTTTGGACACCCCTTCTCATTCAGCGAGTTTTCTTTCTTGTGTTCTTT